>JALPQI010004679.1:0-64069 GCA_025490895.1 Thaumatotibia leucotreta
GCAAGACAAAAATGCCAAAGCACTGCCCTAACCACCCATGTGTTCGTAAATAGGTATATAATATATATACCTTGGTGGCGCGAATTGGGGAAGGCCTATGTCCAGCAGTGGACGACTATTGGCTGATGATGATGATGATGATGATATATGCCTGAGTTACCATCATATATGGCGGTCTTCTAGCTGTAATTTTATATGCCGGACTTCCCAACATTGACCTTAAGCTCTATTAGTGGGAGTGGCGACAAACGTACGCTGATTGGCACATACTAAATCATGACATAGCAACCGTCTATATTCCATTCCAGAAAGTGTACCTACATAGTACTTATAATATATTGTAATAGTGCCTCGTAACTGGCGAATCAAGTCTGTCTGGGCTCAAATTACGCGTTGTTGTTACCAACAGCCCAACAGCTAAGTCAAATCAACTTGTCAAAGCTAAGTCAACTTGGTGTTAAGATAGCATTGTGACCAAGTTAGTAGTGGTTTAAATATACCGGTAATACCTACATTGTTTCTTGAAAACGACAATGCTCCGAACCGAACGATAAATTAACCTTTTGACCGCCGTAAATTTTTCGTCACCAACACAAAATTACATTACGCAAATCAGAGTTAGCATTTGAATGAGACTTATTTTTACATTATAAAAAGTAAATCAGAAGAGGTTAAATCATGGTTTTTCAGGGTATCAATCATGGAAGTTAGTTAGGTATTGTTGAGATATGAAATGATTTATAGGTTTAAAATCGTTTAATTATTCGTCTAAACCGGTTATCTGGAAAAATATTCCGATAATAAAACTATGCAAAACAAGATTTATTATCAGTGTTAATAGGTACATTTAATTTTAGGTTTAATACACACTTTTATGCAATGATTGCGAATAGGTATACATTGTCATTGTCAGCCTGAAAAACAAGAGCTATCCACCCGGTGGTCAAAAGTTAAGAGTTATTTTATTACATATTGTAGACCGGAGAACCTAGCTGTACCCTTGATTTATTGTCTCAGAATTAGGACACGAAATCCTTAACTTTAAGTATGTCCAGTTGTCCACCGAAAAGACGATAACCTGAACATGACAATGACCCATTAAATTTTTTTGGAAATTATTCCAATTGTTACAGAGACTATAACTTCATAATTTCGGCCTAACAGTAAAATTACTTCTTCAATGACGACACAGTCGTCTTTTCGACATGTCATTAAATATTTACCTAAAATTAATAGTTACTATTCGACAATACGACTAATACTCTACCAGCAAGGAGAATATATACGACCCGGAGAGTGATATGGATCTTATCAGCACCAATTAGGAAGGTAGGGACTAGGGATCGTTCAGGTCAAACAAACTCAAAAGACACACCCACTCATAAATCTTTCTATCGTTTGTAAACCACTAATTTTATAAACTGCAGACCCAAACAATCGAAGCTAAGCAATAGCATTTTACATACTATTAAATATTTAGGCGATATTGACGCGTAGACTAAACAATGAGATCAGCCTTGGTCCCACAACGGGGTATTAAAAGTATACGTCGCCTACTTTTCTGAACAATGACATTGATTAACCGGCCAGCGAAAAAATGGGAATGAATAAAGCTGTGTTCCGCTCAATGTGTTGATTGAGCGTTGCCTTTGGTCTCGCATCTGGCGCCTTCGGCACATTATATATTGTATTAAATTTGTCATCACGGTTTAATTAACTCGTTCCATAATTACGAAAGAGTCGGGACTCTAATGGGTAGCATCTAGTTGTAAGAAAGATCAAAGAACGATGATGTCAATTGATGTCTGATCTGTAGTGAAGTAGCAAGTTGTATCAAGAATCTTTTGATGTTGGATGAGATTGTATGAAGAGACTGCATCCTATGTCTATGGTACCGCTTTTGCTATTTATCGAGCCATAAGACACATTCACACTACAATAAAAACGCGGGTGAGCTTTACACAGGGTTACCCTCATTAACATCATCATTTTCATTTTCATCTTATCATCATCATCATCATTTTCAGCCGTCACTCGCCCACTGCTGAGCATAGGCCTCTCTTCTTGTACGCCACTTGTCACTGTCCTGAGCTAACCTCATCCCTCCGGGTTACCTACCCTCATCTGGTAGAATAATTCTGGTCAGAAATACACTTGGCATAACATGTTTAGCAGAAACACTTTCAATCGAATGATCAGTTTGATTGGAAAAATAATTTTCGCATACAAAATGTCGAAATCACGTAACCAATTTGTATGAAAACGTCAAATTTTCGCGATTATTAATGACTCAGGGAACACATAGGACACACATCACAGTCATCACAGTGGACACATTACTGCGATCGTCAATCCGCTTGCCCAGCGTGGCGATTATGGGCATTTACCTCCTAACGCTGCTATACGCATAGTTAATAGGAGAGGCTTACGTCCAGCAGTGGACTATCATAGGCTGATGATGTGATGTGTGATGTGAACACATAGGTATACCTACATAACTGTTAATGTACTGTGAGTACTGCCACAGTGATAACTACCGCAGCCAATAGAACCCTATCAGTATTAACTTGTTGCTTCATAATTAATCTCAACGATAAAAGCATTCATTACCGACGTACTGAAACCCAATAAGCTGAGCATTCCAAGAAGCTCGCCGGGGCGAGGCGCGAGGAGCGCGGCGGAGTAACGGACGGTGTCCGTGGGAACGGCCTCCACTTCCGCTGTGCGCCGTGGTACGAGCAGCGAGCTATTTCCTCTATGTAGGGTGACCTTTATTAATATCTCGGTACTTTCGTTTTAAAAGATTGCTTTAATACTCTGAAGCCCTACCGCGAACCACGATTACAACACGTTAAAGGTGCGTTTAAACCAGAAGAGCATTCGCTATTCTAGCGCCCGTTCTACGAAATCAACCAATCACGTTTTGTCTACCGATCGAATTTCGTAGAGTGGGAGGTTAGAACAGCGAATGCTCTTGTAGTTTGAACGCATCTTAAGGCTGCATTTCCACCAGAGATGTGCGAGAATGTGTTTCCATACAAATGACACTTCGCTCGAGTCATTAATAGGTGTCACTTGTATGGAAACACATCCTCGCACATCTCTGGTGGAAACGCAGCCTTAACGTGTTGTCTCCGTATCACATAGGCACTCGAATTTACAAAAGAGGCAAAGAGGAAAGTGCGGCCCCCGCTACGGTGGCCACACAGTTACCCTGGCATGCCCTATCTTACTCACAGAAGCATGAGCGTACACATACACGAGCTTAGACTGTGCGAGTACCAACGCGTTTGTTCATAAATCTTATCGCCAGTGTCCAAGGTGTGCCCACGAACGGAGTTAAAGTTTGACCCTTAGATATCACTTATCAGATAGCAAGATCGATTTGTGTATTTTCAGCATAATCGTTGTTGGAAATGGCACTTGTTCAGAATATGTCGTAGTTGTTTTAGTATCCTATTTTTATGTTGACACTATCGATGGTCCTTTAGAGCATTTGTTAATTTGTTTTTTTAACGTTAATTTTTTAACAGCAATTTAATAAGCATCTATATATTCCTTCATATAGGTTGACCTGAAAAGGGAAGGAGCAATTTGGTTGAGATCCTATGAAATTTTTGTGATTGTTTCAGACGTAGACTGAAGTCTCTGTTAAAGGTTTATCATCAAGCAGTCGTATGAACTTTTAATTTTATTTTCTTTACATTATCTTTATTTTCTCTTTTTTACTACCGTAGGTTCTGAATATTCCTAGGTCATAAATATCATAATATCTATGCATAATACACACAGTTTCCTTTTTAATTGAAATTAATTTGCATATCTACAATATCTGGAATTCACGTGCATTTCGATCACTCTGTTGCAGTTTTGTCTGACAATTTATTTCATCTAATTTATTTATCACGACTGGTTACCTTCGTTCAGGAACTAAATAACCATTACCTATATTGAATGTAGGTACGATATGAGTTCCGTTGAAGCGGGAACGCTTGGTTGCACTACGATTCTTAACGGGATGCTTTAGTGAGCACAACAGGACTATGCTGCAATGCACACTCAGCACACTGCTTCTCTGTAGTTTTTAATATTTATACATTCTTAGCGGCGAGAAACAATGAATATCAGGATGAAGGAAATAATAAAGGTTTGGAGAATCTAGGTAAGATTACAATCACACTTCGAAAGGCAACAAGAACAGTGTGATTTTCATTTCATTTTCATTAAATTAATTCTCTGTAATTACCATAAAAAAATCATCTTGATTAATCACAAATATCTTGTCTCCCTGGCCCTCCTTTCAACATTACAGTGTGAATCAACTTGTCCAATAACTGGACTATGTTTCATTTTTAATAATATGGATATTACCCATAAATTAGATAGAGTATGCCTGGATTAAACACGAGCAGCCCTTAATACATTGCAAATGCGCTAATGGTCACAGGTCTATTTACTGTACTGACGTTGGCATGACCATCAAAATGTGGCCAATTATATTAGTTACGGGACAGTCCAGAAACTGATTTTGTAGGGTAGCTTTACTGCTTATCTACACATATTGCTCGTTATTAGTGTTCCGTAGTTACATAATAGGATGCACAGTCAACCAATTCACCTTACACTTTTGCAAAAGTCGCGTGGTGACAGACAGCAGTAAGAATAAATTTATCATTATCATCACCCCAAATCTTCCCGTGGGCGACTGAGGGCTAGAAGAATCACTGACGATTCATCTATTGAAAATTGATAATGATGATTGGCAGCAGCATCATTATAGTGGGCATACATAGCATTACCACACAAAACTGCGATCGCCAACCACAAAGATTATGTTATAAATATATCATTTTGTAACACCAATGTGAGAGCATCATTAGTTACAATATCTACAAAAAAGTATATTGGTTACGTTCAAAGCGCGATTTTTTGCTTTATTAAGCACCGGGCTTTAAACGGGTCACATGGCCTACTACTTAACTTAAAATTTTCGAGGATTTGTCTCTGTCACTCGAACGAATGCGTCAGACAAATCCTCCAGATCTGCGACTTCAAAGTTCTCGGTACCCGCTGATCAACCGTACCTATGCTTTAGTTTCACACAGCCAAGAAGGTTGGCCCACGTTGGTCATGCACCGCTTGCATGTCCGGACCGATGACCGCTGTTCTTGCTATCGCTATCGCCGGAAGCCGCGGCGGAAGTGCGCAATCTCGAGCAATTGGACGAATTGCTGTCACGCTGCGAGCACTCCCCTTGTGGCCATTCCTTGGACCATTACAAATATGTAGCATTTACTTGCGGAGTTAAAAGGGCCTTTTAGCATCAGAAAAACTGGTAAAGACGATTTCGCTTCCCATACTTGGTTCGGCGTAATTTATGCAATGAAGATAAAATAAATAAATGAATACGCGACATTTACTTGTAACAATGAGAAAAATTTCATTGTGTAAATAGGTATCCAATAGAAAAATATATGTAAAAATCACTTAGGTACTTCTATTATTGGAAAATTAGTCTCCATTATTTAGATACCTATGTAAATTACTCCTCATCTAGGCCTTATTCGATTTTCCAAACACACATATCCATTTTAAATTGGTAATTTAATGATATAGAACCGACTTTAGTAGGATATCCTTAAATAACATAGGACAATAGTAGACAAACGTACAACCTACTGGCCGTGTGGTGACGGCAGTAAGAATACATTTGTCGCCACCCCATCTCCTCCTGCAGGTGTCGTAAGAGTCGACTAAGGGATTGAAGTATCACTGACCAATATTTGATAAAAGATGATGGGCGGCAGCGTCATCATAGTGGACACATTATTGCGATCGCCAATCCGCTTGCCCAGCGTGGCGATTATGGGCATTTACCTCCTAATGCGTCTATACGCATAGTTAATAGGAGAGGCCTACGTCCAACAGTGGACTATCATAGGCTGGTGATGATGATGATGATGATGTACAACCTACTTATATTTATGTAATTATGAACTCGCAGGTCCATCTTACTGTGAATCTTACTTTTTCCCAACGGTTTACTACGATAACGCTAGTATTATTATATGACTTAGCCCAAGCGACAGTCTATAAATTTACATTGCTGGTTGCATGTTTTTGTATAATTTCAATTATAAATGCACTCTCGGTCAATGAATGCCCGTAATACCCGTATTGATGCCACAATTTCACCACATTGACAAGTGCTACAATTGTAAATTTACTGTTTCTCTAATCGAGGGCGTCTATAGGCTACAGTTACTGCTAACCATCGGAAGGGCCGTGCGTTTATTTGCCACCAACATAAAATGTAGTGCAGGAACTTAAATAAATCAGCAGTAAATAACTACTTTTTTGCGAAGCAAATTTACAATTGTCACAAAAACACGACAATTGTAGCGAAATACCTACTGACATAAGCCGAACCTCATGTCAAGATTTTATGAAAATTGTACTAAACCTTGCGACAATTGTCATGAATTTCGGAAAAAAAAAGTAATTTATTAACGATATAAGTAATAACGTTATTATATAGTCATAATTGTATGTTGGTGGCAAACAAGCACATGAACCGTCCGAATGTAAGCGGTAGCCGTAGCCTACGGAGGCCTGCGACGTCAGTAATAGTGATATTTTACAATTGTCACACTTGTAATTATGGTGAAATAGGCCACAGGTAGAACACATGCTAATTTTTCAAAATATTATAGTATCTATAGGTAGAATTTATTTTAATTAGGTTGTATTGGCATTTCCCTGAAATTATCATTGAATCCAAGAAAAACATTGAAATTGTCGTTAGATTGGTTTGTAGAGACAATTATGTAGAACGCTTAAAAAACCACCCAAATTGTATGGGAATAAGAGTTTTTCAATCATCATTAGCTATTTTTTGTACCTATGGAGTCATCTGACAATAAAGTTCCATGGTTTTTGGATTAGGTGAAAAATTCAGGGAAATTCCAATGCAACCTGATGTTAACAACGGTTCCATTTGTACTATAAATATATGTAAATATATTTGAAATCAGTATGTTTCCAGTATTTTCTAGGAAAAATTCCACCAGACCCGTATTCATTGACCGCGAGTGTAAGTAAAATTACAATATAGTACAGTCGAAGACAAAATAAGGGGTATACAAAAACGTTCAAAAATATGTCCCAGTGCACTCTAATTCTGTGTAATAAGAACGTCGTAACATATTTATGAACGGATTCTTTCGATACTTATTTTTGCACTTGACTGTAGGTAATTAATCAATAGTTATGAATGATGTAAGGACCACCTACCTAGGTATTAGTGTTTTACAATAACTCACCTGCCCACAAATATATTGCGTCATCGACCTGTCGCGACGCGACTTAGCAACAGATTGAAAAACGTGAGCTTGAAATATATATGATAATAACATTGAAAAGGGCCCGTTTAATACCAAATATACCTAAACGTTAGATACATTCTCCAAGCGGAACCGGTAGTCTAAAGTCAATAAATCGGCCATTGTAAATAGACCTCCCTCGTCGCCCATTTCTGGGCCAGAATCACGAAGGAAAAGGCAATTGAGCATTATGGGCAGGCCTTATTAAAATGGCCGTATTCAGCTGACATTGACCTCTAGAGCGGTCGCGGAGGCCTCTCTCTGAATATACATATTCATGCTTCATCTGCATATTAATGAAGGTGAGGAACTGAAGATGAGAATATCCTTAGACTTACTGCTAAAGGTGTTAATGAAACTTTGGATTTGTTATTAACTTTGTAATGTCTTAGAATTACATTGACATTCAAGAAAATAAAATATTGTTAATAAGTCTAGAAACGTTAGAAAAATCAAAATAAGATATTAAATTAATCACAAACAGATCTTGTGAATAATCCTTCCCCATCGTATTTTCATAGAAACGCCCGAATTTATCTTCCGATCTCATTTAGCTTCAGTGCAATGGATAATCAGGTATGTAGGTACACTGTGACAACAATTAAAATTCGGATGAATAAATACAAGGTGAAATACTGGTTGTTACTCGTATCCCCGGTCTCGATCGCGTTTACGTTTTCATCGTCAATTGCATACAAATGACGATGAAAACGTAAACGCGACAAACAAAAGTCAAAAAACGAAACGAATCGACAAAACAATAAAAAAAACAATTTATACGTCAATTTTTTTTAAACTATTTGAGATAATCTTTTACCCGGTGACATTGACATTAGTTCATTTTTTTACAGTGAAATGCCAAGACGTTCTGTCACTTTACAAGTTACTTCCGGTATTTAACTTTTTAAAGCAGGTTCCTTCCGGTACTTTGTAGTCCTAAGAATGTTAAAGAAAGTTATGAAATGCCTTTACATATCAAGTTCAATCATCGAACCAGCGAGATGGTATATACTTCCGAGTTTAATTTGACGTACGTAATGCCAACATTTCATGCAAGTTTGAGAAAGATTTTTTTTTTCTATGGAAGCTCGCTCCATAGAAAATCAACAAGTTTTTTGGGAGAACTTCGAAAATTCAAAATTGTTTACATCTATCCCTGTCACTGCAAAGAAAGCATCATAGGTTGACAGTCACAGAACCAACAGGGTGCTTAGACAAGTTGCCAATCGCTAACGCTTAATCGTCAAACGTAAACGAAAGGCACCTAACTGTCTTTGTCGCACTATTAGGGTCTCACCAAACCAATCGACGCGGAGTCGGCTTTCGCCGAGTGTTTTACACCACACTATTCGCATTTAGCCGATCGACCGTCTCCGCGGCTGAACACCTGCGTTAAGCAGTCTCAACCTCCTTACGGCCGCCGAAACGCTCGATCGGCTGCGATTTGCTACCGCAACAGTTGTAAAGCGGCGGTCGGCTCTCCCGTGCTCCGTCCTGCCGTCGAGACGTCAGACAGCACGCGTACAGCCGCTGAGTCCGACGAACAGATAGATAGGACAGCGGGTGATCGGCAATCGTAAATCTCATTTTTGGAGACTAGTTGTTAGTAACTAGTTTGAAATTGAACAGACGTATATGATTACGACAGTGTTACTTCGTGTTGTCAGATCTATTGCAGATTTTAATGTGGGTAATAATTCAAATGAATAAATACAAACGCATCAGTAGCTACTTCGGCCGTCATCGGCTCTTTTCGGCCGTCGTCAGCTATGTTCGGCCGTCGAAGACGCTGAACGGCTTCCGCCAGCTCTGACCGGTCCTTATCGTAGGTACTCGGCCGTGATCGGAGCCGTTCAACTCTTTCCGGCACCGTACGGCGGTATTAGGAGATTTAGGAATGCGAACGTGTGCGTTAGACTGCAAACGGGGTCGTACGAATGCGAACAGCTTTACGGCAAAACGCCGTTTTCCCGTCGAAAGACGTCGTTTCGCGCGGGCCGAGCCGATTTACGATGTCCTCGCTCTTATTGCGTTGACATAAAGCTTTTTCCGTACGCGATTAGCCGAAACGGCGTCGACTAGTTTGGTGAGACCCTTATGAAACAGTGACAATGAGGGAAAACTACGATACGCTACTAAGCGTTAGCGATTGGCAACTTGGCTAAGCATCCAGGTCTTTCAAATTAGCCAACGCTTCATAGAAAATTAACAATTTTTTTGGGAGAACTTCGAAAATCCTAAATTGTTTACATGTATATCTGTCACTCCAAAGAAAGCATCATAGATGTGACAGAACCAACAGAACTCACAGAACCAATTGCCGGAAATGTATGTTACTTACAGTTACTTACCTAAGAAAGTGCGATTGATTGTACTCCAAGGTCGGAAAAACACCACTTCGTAGATTTTTTACCAGAGTAACTCTTGGTTCATTGATTGTCGGAAATCATTTTTTTCAAGGTCCCATTCACTGCTGGAATTTCAATTAAAGAAATTAAATACGAATATTGGTATTGGGTACTAAATACATTAGGTAAGTTTTACCGTTTTGTGAATTTTGTGCTAAGGTCTCTGATGTTTTTTACATTTACAGAATATTTCGGTTTAAGTATGCTGAAACACTAAGGGTGAAGACACATTTATCAGCATGCGTACGCATTTTGTCTATAGAAAATGTCAGTTTAGTATGGGACCGCGTCCACTTTTCCGCACCCGTGCGCATGCTTACACGTTTCATAATTATGTCTTCACTCTAACATCGGCACAGAATATATTCGGGACGATTTTTTTTGTGTCAGGGTTTTATTTCCATCCCGTTACCATTACGATCGAGTTGCGGAATCCTAAAAAGCTGTAGGTCCCGTGTTGGCATAATAAAATTATGACAGGAATAAAAAGACAATCGAGCCGGAAATTCCACAAGTCATCTCGTTTTCGGAATAACACTTGTGGAACCGGTTGTACACAAGATGGCAGATACCTGTGTTGTGTCCTTCCTTACCAATTTTACCATGAGCTCGCCGCCTGAACCAACGTTAATATTTTCGTAATTTATTTTCGGTAGGTACCACTTTTTTCCTCTCTTTTACTGCAATATGCAAGTTTGAAAAAGCAACAGAGAGGAACACAGGCCAAGCAAATTTTACTCCATCATTTTTTCAGTCTCCTGCGTTTGTTTTGGGGAATTTACAAATGCATGTCAATGTCAATGATTACATACATGTAATATTTTAAATGAAAAACTACTAGAAACTAAATAAATCAGTGTGAATTTTCATGAGCCGTAATTTACATATGTACAAATTAATAAACAAATTCTCTAACAAACTTGATAAAAAATAGTCTCCATTGTTATGGGACAAAGCAGTGTCAGTCTAAAAGTTGATTGGCCCAAATAGACGATCGTAATAAGTCCTCTATTTATCCCGCTCGTACTCGCATATTGGTGCGAGCGAGAGGGCTAGAAAGTAAGTTACACAGTCGATATAAATCAAACACACCGACCGAACTCGTGGTAAGGAGACTGTAGGTATGTTTCCTTCCTCAGAGATATTATTATCTCTGAATGTGAATACTTATTGATAGTTTTATGGTTATGGTGCAGGTTGGCTTGGCGATAAGACGCCCGCCATTCAAACCGTAGATCGCAGATTCAAACCTTGACTGATACACATCTCTCTCTTCTACCTTGATTCCTCCGTCAACGACGCTTAGGGTGCGGCTCCACTGACGCGGAGCTGTGCAAAATTGACCAATTACATTCTTCAAATTCAAAATTCGAAACACTGTGATGTGGTCTCATTGGCCGAGCTCCCACTTCTCCGCTCCGCTTCGCGTCAGTGGTTCCGCACCCTTAATGTCTGAGCAGCCAGTGGTAACTTTTTCCGCTAGAGCTCTCTATCAGTGGTTCTTCGGATACCAGCCTGTATATTTGTTGCGCAGACTCAGGCACTGATCCAGGACTTCGTTCAAGTTCAGCTATGCTATTCTCTTATTCACACATTCGGAACAGCTCGTCGTCGAACTGTAGGCGGTAACTCTCGACGCAGTGTAGTTCCAGCTCACGCCGCATTCGTCGCCGAGCGCTAGTGTCGTTTAAAGTGCATTAGTGAATACCATTTTTAGGCTCGACGCTGCCGAAGCGCTGACACAGCGCTGTTAGCAAGGCGGTTTCCTTAGTGAATAACACTGCAGGTGGGGACAGTTCAGGGGTGGAAACATGGGAGCGACCGCGGCTCCACGGAATAGGTCGCTTCGCTCACTCGCAACTCTACCAGCTGTCATTGATTTTCGGTTGATTTAGAGTATGCTTTTCAACCGACTTCAAAAAAGGAGGAGGTTCTCAATTCGACGGTATGTTCTTTTTTTTATGTTTGTTACCTCATAGGTAATTTTCGACTGTTTTTTTTTTATTTGAAAGCTGATGTTTACCGATCGGTCCTATTTTAATTTGGTCCAATTCTGACATTGGCATCCATAATAAAACTATAATATAAGTATTTTTGCATTAGCCATGTGCACGACAAATGGACGAATAAATCGATACTACGTCAACCGATTTCGATAATTCTTTTTCTTCTTTTCAGACTAAAGCACTAGTGCCTAAACCGAGATGGTCCTGTTGGCACCTAGCTGTTGGTTTCTCGTGATGGGATCTTGGAGAAATCGCTTGACGTCGGCTGTTTTTAAATTTTAAATTTGGTGATTATACTACTATTTACACCCCAAAATTACATTACGAAACATAATCCAAAATATTCAATTAATTTTATTCCAGTTTTATATGAATTTCGAACAAGTAGACGATAATATTATGTAATAGGTATACAGGGTGTAAGTCTAATACAGGCGAAGCTCTTAACGGGTGTTAGTTTACGACATAATAAGTAGGTACATTCAAATAACTCTTACTTAAAATTAGAGCAACAAAATTTTCCATACAAAATAATTCGGCGCGCAATGTAGAGCAAAATACGCGAGTTAAACACTCGTTGACAGCTAATTTCAAAAGCAGATGACATAACTGCCATATCAACCAGGGATCGGATACCGGTTTTTTCTCCATACAAAAGAACGATTCGAATTCCGTTCTTTTTCGTTCTTCGGTTTATATCTTTTTTGTTAATGGAGTAATTGAAAAATATGATGTTAATAGTTACACACAATGTTGAATACTACATAAAGAGTGTAAAACATTTTAAAATACTGAGCTATTTCGAGGTTTTTCTAAAAAACCGGTTTCGATCCCTGATATCAACAATAACAGATGTTCGTACCTACATTGCTGCTCCGATAATCTTAAAAAAATTCTGCGGAGTAATAAGAGTAACTTTATAAAAATCTTGTAATCCATGATTACACTAATGAATCCCATGCCTGCTATATTGATCGCCCGTATTAGATTTACACACTGTATATGGTAAACCACAATGACTAAGAAACAAATAGTTTTAGGCAAATACATCGAGGTGCCCTCGCCGGGATTCGAAGCCGGGACCTGAGGTACCTAATCCATTTCAAACTATCCAGCAGTACAATATTTCAGAAACATATTATGAAAAGTCTGACCGGGTCGAATTCAGCGTTATATATAGCCGTGCCCTGAAAGTAAACAGGATACGGAAGTCGTATGTAACGTACTTACATGCAAAACCGAACGGATTTATCGATTGCCTCTGCCAATATGTGTTGTCAGACGACGAGACGACTATACTGAGAGATACGACTGCGGCCCTAACACATTTAGTTTTTGATAGCAATTTGCGGTCTTCTCGCGGCTCTGCTATCTGTCTTTTTTTAATCATTACGATAAAAAAAAGGGCCGCACGAAGGCCACGAATTGCTGTCAAACATACGAGTAAGATATATTATGCTTATAGGGTTGCTGAAAAGAATAAAATTGTAGATAGGCTTCAATTCCGCTTCAGTAACCTATCTCCTCCTTCGTTGTGGTGGTGTCTGGGGTGACTTCATTTTTGCTTTGGATAGCGCGAATACCTACTTGGAAATTTTATACTTTTTCTGGTCTATAAATGATTTTTATGTTGAATTTAAAGGTGTCACTGGTGTGAATGACTTTGTATTTGACGAAGACTATAGGTAAACCTAATAACGAAACGCAGATTTATTGTCAAAAAAGAGCAAAACGCGGAAAAGCGGACATCTGGCAACACTTCTGCCAATATGGTGGCATTTTATTTATCTTGTCTCTTACCTTCCTGGCGCCGCTCTTCCGGCGGAAACGGGCGTCGTCTCCGCTTTAACCCTTACCGCGTTTCCGGTTTCCGTTCGCCTTTAAGGCCCACCGAAGTTTCCACGACTTTTATCTATCCTCTTTGAAAATGGCTTTACAGTTCACTACGCGAAGTAATATACGGTCTGCGGTATTACTATGGTTATTTAACAGTTTTGTTTTAAAATGCCTTAATAAATTCAGAATCCACCTCATGGTTTTAAATAGTAGGTAATATTTCGGCGTACTCAGTGTCAAAACGAATTTGACAATATGAGGTTTCCAACTTTCCATGTAGGTAATATCTAATCTACCAAAGATTTTCCACGCGTGAAATAAAATTGTAGGTAGGTAGGTATGATTTGTGATTTGTTAAATATACACCATTCTGATAAATTATTATTTTTATCACCCAAACAGAATGGGGAATTATTTCCATTTTTTCTCTGACTGACACAATAAATGCGGGAAGTCCTTTGATTTTTTTATATCTAAGGACGTTTTAAACCTCTAAATCTCTACCTGTAAATCAACGATGCGAAATCACATCGAATGTTAGCTCATTAAAAAAAGTCATTAGCTATCAAAATTACATAAATTTATTCTTTATTTAATTAATACAGTAATACACTAATTTGCTCGACACATTGCTATTAATAAAAAATAAGCACCTTAATAAAAGTGCTCCTATACTAATCTAAAAAAAAAACCGGCCAAGGGCATGTCGGGCCATGCTCCGTGTAGGGTTCCGTAGTTATTTAAAAACGGCTAGGGCGATTATGTTCGAAATAGCTTTATTTTAAAGTATTCTATAAGCATACATGATTTTTTAAATATTTTTTGGGCCAATGAATCAAAAGTTAGAGGGACACATTTTTTTTTCTTCTGGAGCGATTATCTCCGAAGAAAAACTTTCTTTTAAGACCCTTATTCTTTTGAATTATATTCAATGATACCCTACTCTAGGATTACAGCAAATAAAAAAATCATCCCCACTTCGCCAATTGGGAAGGTACCCGAAAAAAAATGTTTTCTAGTTTTTGTGGTACCACTTCGTTGGCATGATTAATGTGTATAGATTAGATACTTGTACCAAATTGCAGATTTCTAGTATTAACGGCCACTGAGCTATGCTACGGAGCTGCGGACAGACGGAAAGACGGACAGACGGACGGACGGACATGGCGAAACTATAAGGGTTCCGTTTTTGCCATTTTCGCGGAACCCTAAAAATATAAACAAACTTAAAAACTTGGTTTACTCGTATTCCATAATCACGCTCTTTTAGTACATAATCTTGGTTTTATTACGAACTTAAAATGTCAAACCTTGAGTTAACATACATTTTTAGTTAAGATTATTGATATTATTAGTATTAACGTAAAAATATACCTGCGCACGTGTCTCACGATATAGTCAAAGACGTCTAAATCTGTGGAAAGTCAGCCGTATCTGTTTATTTTTTTAATTCTACTTCCGATTGGTATAAGAACAATTCCAATATATACAAATTTGTATGCAAGGGGGTCTACCTATCTCTGCAGCTGACTGTACGTCACACGATCCTTCGAAAGTAGGTAGTAATGTCAGCCAGTCTTCAAACATCCTTTCAAATTACGTACATAATTAGCGCGCAACATCGGATTTCACAAATTTCACTGGAAAATTCCTAATCAGAGCAAGCCCGAGCCCGGTTTCACAAGCGCCGCTTCCTCCGCTGCTGAAACGTAAAAGCAATTTTTACATTTGCACTATACGGACGAAAGCGACCGCTCAACAGTAGAAAAAAAAGGCTGACTTAGCATTTTTTGACGTCTTTGACGCATATCGTAATGGTATTTTCTGTGACGTTCGCAGATACATTTTTGAAACTGAAACGTAAAAGCAATTTTTACATTTGCACTACACAGACGAAAGGTACAATCAACAACACACCTGTGAACACAGGCAAAATGCCAAAAATATGTAAACAGAACTTTATTGCCTGGACATAAAGGTGTGTATACATATTTCTGGCACTTTGTCTGTATCCACAGCTGTGTTGTCGATTGTACCGCTCAACAGTAGAAAAAAAAAGGCTGACTTAGCATTTTTTGACGTCTTTGACGCATATCGTATAATGGTATTTTCTGTGACGTTCGCAGATACATTTTTATGAACAATAAATATAAATAATTTTAACTAGTAATGCGTGTGAGCTCAAGGTTTAAGGTTTTAATTTAAGTTGACGATAAAACCAAGATTGTGTTTTAAAAGGTTAACTTTGTTGTCACATTTAAACCTTACGAAAGTAAACCGTCCGGCTGTAGAATCCGAGAATGTAGGTAAACAAACCTATAAACTTGCATTTTTTCTAAATCGCGCAATTTCAGGAGTTTCAGACAATTTTGGTCTTATCACCAACTTAATAGTTAAAACCTTAAACCTCAAGTTCACATACTTACATTTTTAGTTAAAATTATTGATATTTATTAGTAAATAGTATTCATGTAAAATAAATATTCGAACGTGTTTCACGATACGTGTCAAAAACAAAAATTTTATTGAAATTCAACCATAATTTTGTTTACATTTTTTTGGATTCTACCGGCGGACGGTAAAGTTAGGTAACCTGACCAATTCGGATCATTAGACTCGTCTTAATGAGTATCTTAGATGAAGTGACTAAAAAAAAGTACAAGTCCCAATTTTCTTTTTTCAAAAATTGTTTTGTATTCATCATCATCATCATCATCATCATCATCAGCCTATGTTAGTCCACTGCTGGACGTAGGCCTCTCCTAAACTATGCGTATAGACGCATTAGGAGGTAAATGCCCATAATCGCCACGCTGGGCAAGCTGATTGGCGATCGCAGTAATGTGTCCACTATGATGACGCTGCTGCCCACCATCAATCTTGTAAAGTGGTCAGTGACACTTCTATCCCTTAGTCGACTCTTACAACACCCGCAGGAGGAGTTGGGGTGGTGACAAATGTTTTGTATTGCGTAGTAGATAACCCTTTTGATTACTCAAGTTGCCTGACACTGTGGACGTTGCGCTTGCGACTACTTCCTGGGCCCTGACGTAATCCGCGCCCCGTGCCTGCGGTTATTTTGCAAATATCTGTGTTATTTTGACGCAATTACTCGGTTGCATTACAGTTGTTGGTAACTAATTACATTTTATCAAATCCATGTGAGATTAAATGTTTATCTGTATGTGGCGATAAAGAATTGCCAAATTCCGGTAACCATTGCCCATTGCTTTCAAAAATAATTTGTACTTTTGATTCAACTGTAGGTAGTAGATAGATCAACTTTTATCTAGAGCATAGTCGCTAAAGCAAAAAAATAAATAAACAGTAAATGAGCATTTCTCAAAAAGTTTGTACATTTGAATCAGGTCTTTGATATTGATAAAATTTGATAGGTTGGTAGAGTCGATGATGTTGAGCAAGATCCACCACATTTCCCAAAATGACCCAATTTGTTTTTTTCGTTACCAAAAATGGAATCTGGTAAGAAAAAACGGAAACTTTCATAGAAACTTTCTGAGACATTTTGGGAAACTTCCTGAGCATCTTTGACTCTACCAGCCTACCAAATTTAAGCAATAGCCCGTAGTCTTTAAGTCTAGTAAATGCTTAAGTAATTCAAGTAACTATTATCTTTGTAAAAACGAAATAAATAATCAAATACAACATAATGCTTACCTACCTCTTTTAATTTCGTCCAATGTCGTATATTTGGTAGTCTTTGGCATAGTGGCTATATTACGTTTTCAGCGCTTTTTCCTGTTACTCCTATAAGAATTATCACCTATCTGCATAATATGATGCATTTACCTAGTTGTTGTTACTAAGCTGCACCAGCTCGCCCCTTAAGTATACGAGTATGTAGGTATATCTCATTCCTTTATGAGAGGTTTTGGACGTGTCTTGCAGCTGCTACGAAAATAACACTGTATTACCAATAAACGGTCAACTATAGGACAACAACAATTTAACACGCCTGTGGCCGCGATCACGTACGATTGAGCAATCGATTAGTTTCGGCGCATCTTGCTCAAAAGTGGGCCTGCCTGCGCCGGCGCTGCGCTTCTTACGTCATACAAACGGATTGGGTCAACGACGGATGCTCTTCTAATAACTAATAAACCTCCATTCCCTTTCAACTGTTATATCATATCACCTACGAATAAATAAAATATGGAAGCCGCACGCCATATTAAATTGCCTTTCAAAAACGGTCCTGAATTTTAGTTGACAAGTGTCACCCCTTCTTCAATGCATCACGGTAATGAGTGTCGGTAATATCAACCTATAAAAACATTAGCCGCCATTTACATCAAAGTTTTGATTGTCGATATTCAATAAACATATGTCAAAGATGTTGCGCCGAAATATGCGCGGTGTCACAAAAAGCGCTATGTCCTGCCCATCTTGGCTCAATTGAACAATTGGTTTTGGGGGCATTTTTGAGCTGGCGTTAGACGTCCATGTTATGTATGGTCGCAGCATATCACTATTTTAATAACCAAGTACCTACATCAGTTATGTAAAATTCTCAAGATATGCAATCATTTGATGTTATCTCAGCATTTCCATATCCTGCCGTTGCAGGTGCTTTCGCAACCTATATCCTAGCATGCTGGCCAATTACAGAGACCTACTTTCTTACCTTCGAACTTTTACTTCCTGCGGGCAGGCCAGGCGGGCCGGTCGCACCACGCAACGCGTTACGAAAGTGGCGCGAAATGCTCGGCCGACATTCGCTTGCGCCACCTTCAGGAAGTGCTGCGCGGGATTACGTAGCGGCCGCTGCGTCGCCAAGACGCCGGCGCCGCTTGCGCTGATCCTGCGCCTGCGGGCGGGGGTTGCCACAGTTGCCATTTGGCACCGGCGTTCTTTTTAACAAAAGTTTGTTATGGCCGCGTGGTGAAGGAAGTAAAAATAATAAATAAATATCTTGGGACATCTTACACAAATCGACCTAGTCCTACGGTAAGCTCAATGAAGGCGTGTGGGTACCAGGCGACGATATATATAATAGATGGATATTTTTTTTTTTATGATGATACTAAGACAATACATATAGATACTTAAATACATAAACAGCCATGACCAAGGAACAAATATTTGTGATAAATAAATGCACAAGTAATGCCCTCGCCGGGATTCGAACCCGGAACCTCCAGCCTCGTAGGCAGGGTCACTACCAACTAGGCTACAGAGGCTGACAAACCATATTTGTTTACATTTTTTTCGGATTCTACCGGCGGGCGGTAAAGTTAGGTAACCCGACCAAGTCGGATCATTCGACTCGTCTTAATGAGTATAGATGAAGGCTACGGAGGCTGACAAAAATACACTTGTCACCACTCCAACTCTTCCCGTGGGTGTCGTAAGAGCTAGTCGACTAAGGGATTCGAAATGTCACTGACTGTTTATTTATTGAAGATTGATGATGTGCAGTAGCATCATCATTAGTGGAGTGGACACATTACTGCGATCGCCAACCCGCTTACCTGGCCAGCGTGGGGATTATGGGCATTTACCTCCTGCTGTATTTGAACACTTAGGCAATAGGAGAGGTCTTTGTCCAGCAGTGGACTGATTATAGGCTAATCTTGATACTTTCTGTTGCCAATGCATGATCGGATGGAGCGGCACGGCATCGGCAGTGCCGGCAGTCAAATTATAATTTGCTCTTTATAATAGGTAGGATAATTAAATTCTTGAAGTAGAGAAAAAAGTTTTGATCCAAACGTACAAACTCTTTGAGGAATGTTGTTATCTGTTAGTTGACAAGACAAGCAAAATTATTGGCGTTGTGCAAAATAGTATTCACAACAGTGATGTTTTGCGAATTGTCCGCGCAGATCTCTGGCAACTGAGATGCTAGTCCTCCTCAACGATGGCCATCAACCATCGCTATCACACACTCTTGCATACAAACTTAAGTTGCTGTCTTAGGTAATCGTTTTTCATTACGGTGAAGGGAATGCATTTACTAAGGTGTGAAATCGAATTGGAGATCAAAAATGTAAACAAATGGGATACCATCACAAAAAAATAATCACGAGAGGGGGTAATCTAAAATCATTCGAATACTTATAAAAAATGCGTATTTACCGTCACTGACGGTACGTAGAATTTTTAAATATTTTACAAATTTTTTATACAAAACATTAAGCGAAATATATTATTTTTTTAATGATATATTTCGCTACTTTGAATAAAATGTAAGGTGTTTAATTTATACTACTGGCAATGATAAGAAATCTTAAACATTTGGTTCGCAGTTATAACAATAACTAGTTTATTCGTAATTTAATACGGTAACTACACTAAGAACCATTTAAGAGGGTTCATATTTATAACTATGTACTTCAAAAATCAAAACAAGAGGGGAACCAAATGACTGTTTTATGAATTCTTAAAAACTCCTAAAATTTAGCATTACAAAGTACATTTTCATATTTTAATCGAAATAGATTCGATCGTAACTAAGATGAAGACTGGAATTCGTTCCCCGACTATCCTAAATATTAAAGTAGGTAACACGGCATTCGTTTTCAAACATTGATTATGTTGATTATTTACATCATCCTAACAAATTTTCTAGGTTTTATTTTTGTAATCAGGAACCGTGGACACTCAGACGTATGTTTTTTATTGTCATATCCAAAAATATGTCAACGATTGTGATGCTTTGTGTATCGAACATACTTTGACTTTCGCGTATTTACATCTACACATAAAAACATTATCTTAGGTTAAGTCGGTAAGGATAGTTGTAAGTGTAGATATAAATAAAATAAAATAAAAAACCAATCTCAAAATGCGACGTTAATTTACAAAGGTGTTAAAAACTACATTCGATATAAAACGTTTTATACCCCTGGAATGTCACTTTAACATTGATTTTGTAATGTCATGTCATTGTCAAAGATTGTTTACATTTTTGATCTCGAATTCCATTTCAGAGCTTAGGTAGATTTAGTAAGCCTTCGTAGCCTATTTGGTAGTATAGTAACCCTGACTACGAAGCTGGAGGTTACGGATTCGAGTCCCGACGACGGCAATATTTAAGTATAGTATCTATGCTATTGCATAGCTAGCTGTCTATGTATTTAAGTATCTATATGTATCTATCTATTATATATATCGTTGCTTGGTACCTACATCACAAGCCTTCATTGAGCTTACCGTAGGACCGAGTCGATTTGTGTAAGATGTTCCAAGATTTTTATTTATTATTTATTTAGGCCAGGTAGATTTTGTTCTCGGTTCTAGGCCTACCAAACCGTCCATACTGACACTGAAAATGCCGAAAACCAAGATGGTCCGTAATCTGATTAAATTATTAACTAACGATAGTAACGATGCTCCTAAATCAACACTACTAATGTACTCGTATTCCTTACGCATACTTGAATGTGGAAACGTACATATAAAGTACCCATATTGCAAATCCAATCAACATGGAATAATTATTAATGTGAACAACTGGGTCGCGTTTTATAAAGTTACAATTTACAATTTCGCTGTTTGCCTCTCTTTCTAGCCAATATGTGCGTGCGTTAGAGAGGCAAACAGCGAAATTGTAAATTGTAACTTTATAAAACGCGACCCTGATATCAATAGATACGTGTATTGAGAATTTAATAAACACTTAAGATAACTACAAATGTAAAACAACACTGAAAAAAATTCAAATTACTGAGCAATTTTTTAGAAATATACAAACTTTTTTCCAATACAAGTAGCCAAATTTTAAGATTTTTCTACTCAGTAGGCTTATATTGGTGCCGTTTTTATTTTTAATCGTTTCCGTTATTGCCGTCAGGTTTTAACAAATGTTATCGCGTTACTCCTCACTTTCGCACTTGCACACGTGCGAAAGTGAGGAGTAGCGCGATAACATTAGTACATTGTGCATCAAGGGAGGTAAGTACGGAATTACTAACGAGAGTGTTAGAAGCCCGACGCCGTTAGGCGGAGGGCTTTTATGACTCGAGTTAGTATTCCGCTTACCGACCGTGATGCATACAATGTTTTTCATCACACTTGCCAACCAAAAAATAAGTTTTAAGGCATAATATTATTAAATGACGTACTGACATTTCTATTACTCCCTAGGGAATTTCACTTTTCTATTACTCCCGCTACGCGCGCAAGCAATGACGCGCTTAGACAGCAAGTGTGATGAAAAATATCATAAGCCACCAGAATCTCGACCTCTTTCGATCCTAGTAGGAAAAAAAAATCTCATTTTCAAACACTTTCTAAAGCGGCTTATTGCTTTCAGGAGTTTCAGGCCAGTATAGGTATAAAGACGTCGTATTTGTATGGCTAACACTTAGGTAAGTTAGTCGCCTGAAAGGATTAACTTATTTAACGGCATTCTAAAAGTTAGGTTAGGACCGGAGACACCGTATTAAGTCCTCAGCCTCACGAGCTTTTAACAATTTATTAGCATAGCTGTAATGAGAAAAACAAGGATATGAGAATGATAATTGATAAGAAACAACAAGTTTCTTTTAATATGTGGTTTGTCAAGCAGGATGTTTTGTCATTAATAAATGTCCCTCGGAAGTATGCCGAGTTACCTAATCCTGAACCTTGCTTAACGTGGAGCTACTTCGCTTTATACCTACTAAGCATGCCGGGTGTTATGAAATTATACTCTTTCTAACTACCTACCTAGAGGTGCAGGCACAACCACAACCAGGCTTACTCGTACTACCGCGAACACCGAAGTTCGTACATTTTGGGGATTTGTCTCTGTTACTCTAATGACGCCTTCGTGAAAATCCCAGAAATTTACTAATTTCGGTGTTCGCGGTAGCAGGCCAGTTGTGTGTCAGTTTTTGACTAATTTCGGTACTACCATATAATAATGACTAGGTGGCCGTATTGTAAAGGTGCATTCAGACCAAGCGAACATTCGCTATTCTAACCTCCCACTCTACGAAATTCGATCGTTACACAAAACGTGATTGGTTGATTTAGTAGATCGGGGGATAGAACAGCGAATGCTCTACTGGTCTGAATGCACCTTAACCTCAACGGCATAGAGTACCTATAATATTATTGAATAATAGTGTACGGAACGAAATAATTTTTTTACTTATTTATTTAACATACTCGCTACGAGCGGACGTGGCCTTGGGATAAACTTGTATTAAAGGTGTGCGTCGGTGCCAGTGAAACTTTCTGTAATTTCCTTACTAAAGTAAAACTCGCCCACAATATAGACGACCTTATGAAGATCGCCGAGAGACGGGAGACACTGGATGCAGGTCTCATCCAGCCGGTATATGTATTATGTATACACATATGGAGGTCCAAAGGGTAGTTAGGCCTAGGTATGTTCAGCAGGCTTGTTCTTATAGCTGTCATGATGAAGTATAAATTGGGTTTCAGGCACCGTTGACAGGTACGACACGTTACTTCGATTCTTACGTTACCGTTTCTGGTGATAAATCTCCTAACTACCGTACTATTTCAAGGTAGGTTGTCTGTAGTTGGTATATGTGAACGAATTCAATCATACCTACTTAAAGTTTGCATTCACTTTGCTCGCACCAATACGCCCACTGTATCTATCGACGGGAAATATCATTTCTATGTTGTAACTGTTTTCATAAGATTACACGGGCTTTCAACCTAGTTAGGGCGAATAATTCACACCAAGCCAACTCACTGCAGCCCCTACTTACCGTTCACCATATTCATCGCTTCAACAAACCAACAAAGAATGGACTTTAACATCTACATTGAGTACACGTATTCAGAGATCATACTTACGTTGGCTTTCAAGACAACAACAACACAGTAATGTCAACCGTTGCACAAGTCCCGCATTACAGAATCGGAAAAAGCACGCAAAAACGGTATTAGGGCGAGAAAATTCACATCAGTGTTCCGTTACACTGAATGCATAACCCCATCTTCTAACGTAATTGTGCAACGGTGCGCACCCGATCTCGCGCGGCAGGTCCTGAATGTGGGTCATCTCTTTTTGTTCCACCGCGTTATTCCGTAATTAGACAGAGAGGGGTGAGGATTCTTGGCTGCGAGCTCGTTCGCATGCATATTCTGCAATTTGGTTTTGCGTGAGAGCTAATAATGGAGTATTTTAAACTGGAAACTAATAATTTTCCGTCTGTCACTTACAAAACAACCGCGAATCGTAATTTCACATGAAGGGATCCTCACAAATCTTAAATTAGCTGGCAATTATTTTGTAATAGTAATGAAAATTACATGACATGCACGTTAAAATGGTATTTGCGTGCAATCGTACCTACGTCGCCTACGAGTAAATTACATCACGTAATATTAATCTCATATAATCAATGCGTATCTTTACCTTGGTAAACTTCGGAGATAGAGGGGCAATGGCATTTTTATTACGTACATATTTCCTTCATAAATGACAAAAAATATTCATCAACTCAAGCCGTTAATTACTGTATTGATTAAAAAGAAACGGGGAGGTAGACTCTATGATGTCCCTTCCGGTATTTTTATACAGTTACAAATTGTTGATATGTAATACTTAATAAGTACATAAGTAGTAGAAGGTATTTTTTAAACTCTAAAAATCCATCAATATTAGATGGATATCAGTCTGATAATTTTCATGACTAAGTCGGCTTTGAGAGTTCCAGCAAGTTCATGCGCCAACATCCGAGGTGGCTTCCACCTCTGGGTGAACTGGTTGTGTCGTGTGACGACTTAAAAACTTTTTAAGTACTTAGTCACATTACGAGTTCACCCACAAACGTTGATATGTGAAAAAATAATTTGATTTGTTTCACGTAAACTTATTTACTTACTTGAGCTTTATGATTTCAAATATCTCTATATAGAGCTTTCCTACGCTTGGCATGCCCAACAATGTTGAATTCTTCGTGGACCGCTCTAATATTTAAAACAAAGTATTAATAGGAATTGGGAGTTTTCTTTTTCTATACAAATGAACGTGTTTATTGACATTTCAGTTATTTTACAATAAAATCTACTTTTGCCATGTCGGTATGTTTTGTTTTTTTTTATGTTATTATCGTATATTAACAAAAAAAGCCAAAATAAGACATGGACATAACCTTTCTCAAATTATCAATTAAATCAATTGTAGCTGTATTGCTCAATTTCTGGAAGAGAAAACGGGACTACGAAACCCTGTTTTATCAAATTTTGCGCAGGTGGGCATTTTCACTTCTAGGGACACCCAATTAGCTTAACTCTTACAAAAAAGTTAACTTCGATGTCAGTTTTGTAACGGGACGGCATGGGAATTGACTTGGAATTGTTTTTTTTTTATTTATTTTAGAAAAACTCTCATTAATATGGCGATCAAGATGAAACATGTTCCATCCTAAAGGGATTGGAAATGTTGTTTCCGTGTACTTATTGTTTCGCCTGAAGATAAAGTAACACAATACGAACGCAATGATCCGACATCCAATTAATACGGCTAAATCAGACGCGAGCGCAAGGTGTGAGCCAAGATGGCGGCATGCGGAAGTGTGTGCGACTTCCGCGTCGCCCTGCGCTTGCGCCGCGTGCGCTCGTGACTGCGACTAGCTCTCAGCAGCATTATTATATTACTAACCTAAATTTATTATGTGAAATGTATGAAAGTTATACGTTAAATTCTAATTCACTTCATCAGCCTATCTCAGTCCACTGCTGGACGTAGGCCTCTCCTATTAACTATACTATGCGTATAGACGCATTAGGAGGTAAATGCCCATAATCGCCACGCTGGGCAAACGGATTGGCGATCGCAGTAATTGTGCACTATGATGACGCTGCTGCCCATCATCAATCTTGTATCAAAGGATGGTCAGTGACACTTTAAATTCTAATTACGCCATTCTAATCAGTAATCACACATCATCATCAGCCTATAAACAACTGCAGCTATGGACACTGCTGGATAAAGGCCTCTCCTATTATCTAAGCGTTTGGACGCATTAGGAGGCGAATGTCCATAATCGCCACATTCGCCACGCTGGATAAGCGGGTTGGCGATCGCAATAGTGTGTCCACTCCACTATGACGATGCTGCTGCTCATCATCAGTCCTCAATATAAATGGTCAATGACACTTCAAATCCCTTAGTCGACTCTTACGACATCCGTGGGAAGAGTTTGGGTGGTGACAAATACATTCTTATTTTTACTGCCGTCACCACACGGCCAACCATTCCCAGCCGTTATTCTATTAACCGACTTCAAAAAAGGAGGAGGTTCTCTATTGGACACATTTTTTTCATGTACCTACTCAATATGTACTTACCTATCTCCAAAATCGTGAACCGATTTTTTTATTAATCGAACGGGTAGCCCAGCCCCTATACTCTGTTTGGTTTCATCATCATCATCAGCCTACGTTAGTCCACTGCTAGGCCTCTCCTATTAACTATGCGTATAGACGCATTAGGAGGTAAATGCCCATAATCGCCACGCTGGGCAAGCGGATTGGCGATCGCAGTAATGTGTCTACTATGATGACGCTGCTGCCCATCATCAATCTTGTAGAATGGTCAGTGACACTTCAATCCCTTAGTCGACTCTTACGACACCCGCAGGAGGAGTTGAGGTGGTGACAAATGTATTCTTACTGCCGGCACCACACGGCGTGGTGATTTGTGTATCTGTTTGGTTTGGTGTTTAAAAAAAGGTAAACAATCTTGCAGTATCTTTTTATTGAAAAATGCATATAAAAATCCAAACTAGGTACTTAATGAATCAAAAACAATGTAAATCACTCTATTTCCTTATTATATTATGTACAAGGTGCCGACGAGGAAAGGGAAAAATTCTAACAGCATATTCCTGAGACTAAGAGAAGCAAAAAATGTTA
This sequence comes from Thaumatotibia leucotreta, assembly GCA_025490895.1. Lineage (NCBI taxonomy): Eukaryota > Metazoa > Arthropoda > Insecta > Lepidoptera > Tortricidae > Thaumatotibia > Thaumatotibia leucotreta. The sequence continues at coordinate 26,482 of JALPQI010004679.1, forward strand.
AACGAGTTTTGGTCAAATCGGGAAAAAAGTTTTTTTTTATGTTTTGGATGCCTTAATAATACAAAAAAAGGATTTTATTAATGAAACTATCGCAAAAAATGCACTTTAAAGTTTTTTTTTACATTTGCTAGGTTTTGCATTTGATGTCTGTCAATTAAGTGTGACAAGACTAAGACAACATGGTGACAAAATCGTTTCCTAAAATGCGTTTATCATAGCGTAACGGTCTAAAACGATTCTAAGAAAAAATCTAATTTTCTCTTAAAATAGACTGAATCCAGAAAACGTCATATGACATTTTTAATTTCAAATTTGGTCAGAAATCCGCTGTTGAATTTTTTCCCTTTCCTCATGGCCACATTGTATATTTGCTAAAATTTATTTTCTGCTTGTAGATTTCAATAAAAAGATACTGCAAGGTTGAATACCTTTTTTTAAACACCAAAGCAAACAGATTATAGATTGTTCCGTCGTCACCAAGTCGGGGTCTTATGATATGATCAAATCATGGAGAAATCGGGAATATATTTACTTTCGGCACAGCTACAATACAGGGTTTCGAGCAAAGTTTGTCATTTCCATTTCGGATTTGGGATCACAACCCTAAAACACAGACCAATGCCCCTTAATCATCCTGCAGAGTGGTTAAATTGACGCCCAATAGATCATATGCCGGAGGGTTGTCGGGATCGTGTTCAGGGTGTATACATAGTACTACTACTTCTACTACCGAACCGTAAACCACTTACTTCGGTTATCTATTTGCGTCTCTTCGCTCCACTCCAATGTGCAAGAGCGATAGGGAAGTATAGACGATCAAACAAAGTGATGCGCATTAAGCCCGCTATGTATAAACCGGCCGGTATTGACCGTGTGGTGACGGCAGTAAGAATACATTTGTCACCACCCCAACTCCTCCTGCGGGTTTCGTAAAAGTCGATTAAGGGATTGAAGTATCACTGACCATTATTTGATAAAAGATTGATGATGGGCAGCAGCGTCATCACCGTGGACACATTACTGCGATCGTCAACCCGCTTGCCCAGCGTGGCGATTATGGGCATTTACCTCCTAATGCGTCTATACGCATAGTTAATATGAGAGGCCTACGTCCAGCAGTGGACTATCATAGGCTTATGATGATGATGATGTATAAATATTAAACATTAAATCAATTGGAACCCTAGCTAGGCGAATATAACAAGTAGAATATAGAACCATGCCAAAATAACAAGAAGTAAGACATTCCTTAGCCTTCTAAACGCCTTTCCCCTCACATCCAAATGTGACCGTATGCCAATTACAAATCAACAATGAAATAGTACATTACGACACAAGTGCGAAAAACATGAAATTCGAAACGAGTGGCGATGTTTTAAAATTAAAACACGACCGATAGGGAGTGTTTTACATCGACACGAATTACGAATTTCGTTTTTGCACGTGTCTCGTACGACGTTTTTTAGTACAGATGGCCCTCGGAAGTTTTGGACCTTACGTAAAATGACCCACTTCTCGCACTAGAGTCTAAAAAAGGCACCATCTGTACTAAAAATAATCTTTAGTAGAAGTAACTTTGACACAATACTCAATGATCAGGATCACATTTAGTGACTGCTGGCGTGGTAGGGATAAAAATACACGACCACTAGTGATTTTTGGTTTTCTAACGGTTAATATCTGATTTACATTTGTCAAGTAACGTTTACGTCAGCATTTACTCGATACATAATGAAGTCCATCAAGCACTGGCGTATTGGAGCAATCCAATACGCCAGTGCGAGCGTCTGTCCAACTCATTTTGCGGCTACTGAGCTGAGCTCAAGTCCTTACATTTAGCTGTAGGTATACGTAGTGCGACATCACGTCGTCAATAATAAAATAAATAAGTACCTTTAAACATCTAAATGAATATGATATCATGCGCTCTGAGCGTTTCATCTAATAGAGTTGTATTAAATCTCTTGCATGTTGTGGTATCTAGATACCAAAACCAAATACACTGGACTATTTTGATTGATTTCAAGATTGTTCTTTAATCTTAAAAGATATTTATTATGGCCTCAGGCCCGTAACCATTTCCTCTTTTTTTTTCAATCCCGCGGTTTAGGTATTAGCAGTAAAAATTATTTAGATCAAAATGTACCATAATAAATGAGTGACAATTTGACTTACAAGACTGTTAAAACAAAGAAGTATGTTATTAAGGTGCAGGGGGGTAACTTCCAAAGTCGTCTAATTACGTAAGTCGCGTAAAAATCATCATTATTTCCATCGTATCAAGATTCCCTTGTAAAATTATCTGAGCATTTCTGACAGTCGTAATTAGTAATTATACCCCTGCACCTTACAATGCTATGATATTTTTTTCCCCTCACTAGCTCGTAAAGCGCTCGTTTATCCTTTAATACGAGCGGGTAAAAACGTTTTTTACACACTTGTGAATAAAGTAATTTGACATTTCTCTAATTCCTATAGCCCCCTACTGCCTAGTATAAGTGGATCTGTATGACCGTAGTAAACATGCGCAATCGGAGCTCACATGTTAAATTGGTCGTTTCTCATGTGACTTTGTAAGCCATTGGCAATATTTAAGTTCCATAACAAACTCTATTCTACGATACGTTTCGACATTGAGTTTTATATAGTTTCTTTAAGTTAATTTACATTTGGATGAGATTTGTAATCATATTTCCTCGCGATAGTGAGGGGAAAAAAGTTGTATTACACTTGGCGGCAAAGTTTGTTCAACTATCGTGCCTTGAGACCTTCGCAATGCTCAAGATTCCAGTTTTTGAACCACTCGCTACGCTCGTGGCTCAATTTTGGAATCTTTCGCTAGCTCAGGTCTCAATATTGGCACGACAGTTAAACAACAACTTTGCCCCCTTGTATAATAAATAACTATTATACGTTCATAGACCTTTATGGAACAATCAATAAATGTATCACTCATCTTGTTGATGATGATGACGCTATAAAATAACCTGTCAAACAACCCTATGATTTATGGAATCCTTGCGGGCCTAGAGTCACGTCCATCGATAACGAAAAGGGTTAATCCTAGTAGCTAGTTGGTATGTGAATCGAGTAAGTTTACTGTATCTTAGATACTCACCCACATAATAAAAGCATACCAAGGACTATTTTAGGAAGCTAATGGGTTTTTGAAGTACATACTAGTTCTTATGTGAGATTTATCTGCCATTCAATTAGTACGTACCTATGTATTAGTTATGCCTCCGAATTAGGTATAAGAATGCTGTAACGTTTTAATATTTCCGTATGATAATATTTTATCACTTAGATAGTAACAATTCGCGTTATTTAACAGAATCAACTATGATTCACACACTTGAATCGGTTGATTCATTTTAAAATCTTTAAAAGTAATATGTAAATAGATAAGTGGGTAAGCCACGGTATCCACGCAAAAAACCGACCTGATGCTGATATGTTATTGTTATAGAGGTTTATGTAATATATTGTTACTCATGACGACGACGTCACGACAATGAAACGGCAGTTCATAGTTAATCTAGGCACCTAGTAAGATTCTAGGTTAAATATTGTATTTAGATTATTTCTTACCCAGAATCACTATCAATTTAACATTTAGGAAATAAAGTGGATCAACATTTTCAAGAATATTGCCTTGCCTTCCATTCGATTATCGCTACACAATATTTTAAAAATGGTATTGAAACAATCTTTTGACACCCCTCTTGCTAATAAAAGGAAGTGCGAAAAATCTCTTGATTTTGGATAAGGAAATATGTAAAATGTGTAAAAAAGTGAAAAGTAAATACAATGGTCAATAAAATAACTGAATTTGGTACAGGTCCTTGGCGAACAACCAGTGGACACTTAACGAACATACGCGGTGGATTGGTCTCATATGAAAATGACCGGGGTGGTCAATAACGCAATCTTTTTATTTATTTTTTGTTATATACACAATCTTTTGTACCACATCTAACCTAAATAAGAATATGTGAGTACGCGGAAACAAATCAATATGTCTCTCTTTTTTGTTTTTACTGGAAGGTGATGGGGCTTGAATAGTGTCTTACCCGTTAAAGGGTTAAAATAAGAGTTAATTATTGTTTCCTCGTCCCTTACTGATACAATAATCAACTACTTACCATTAACAGTAACCGTACTATGACTTTGCAAGTACCTATCGGTAACGTTATGTTTTAGGTACTCATTACGTAAAAAACACGCCATCGCGCTCGCTCCAAGATGTAAGTGCGAGCCCGATAGAAAGCATTACGTATCGATTAAAACCTAACGTATCCTTTCCAACTTATAGTAGGACTATTGTAGTATCGAACTAGTACCTATGTTTAACACAGCGGGCAGCCCTAGCGTCTGTCGTTCGCCGGACATACCGCACACAATTACTGGCAATTGTGCCAATTGACGGAGCTGCCACCCTTCCGCTTTCATCCCAACGACTCGTGACGTCACCGCCAGTGCTCGAACATCTGCCGCGTTTGACCCCGCTATTTACATTTCGATCTGTAATGTTTCATTGTTTGCGACTTATTTATTCAAGAATTAAAACGAAAGTAAACTTTGTGCAAATGTTGACAATGATATGTTGTAACATTTAGAAGATATGGCAGTAGGTATCTTGGTGTTGCTAGATAGAATAGAAAATTAAACGGATATACATATTATTTTCCGTGTGGTGACGGCAGTAAGGATACATTTATCACCACCCCAACTCCTCCCGCATCATTTCATATTAAATCGTATGTGTGGTTAGTAAGTTAGCGCTAGTACTTATGTGTCAGTACGATACTGACCCATCATAGTACATAAAATCTACTTAATTATTAAGAGTACCTACTACACAGACCGTTTCATAGTGATTTTATTCTCTTTGGACCGTTTAGGGTAAAGAGATATATATCAGCATGCGTAAGCATTTTGTCTTATGATATGAAATTGACCGTTTAGTATGAAACGTATAAGCATGCGTACGCGTGCGGAAAGCTGGACGCGGTCCCATAGGCACTAAACTGACATTTTCTATAGACAAAAATGAATGAAAAAAAATGCTGATAAATGCGTCTTCACCCTTATCCTCGTTGAGATTGCCAATACCCACATTGTGTAAATTAGAAATTTGACAAAATAAGACTGTAAACGTATGTAATTTGAATTGATTTTTCAGTTTCTGAAATTGTGCACATAACGGAATTGGCAATCTCAACGACATTATGGACTTTCGTATTTGGTCTCGGAAATCAAGATCGATTTCGACCCTGTGCCCACGAAGTATAACAGGCAGGTACATTTTGGTGTCTGGACTCTGGACTTTGGGTCGAAAAAAAAGGTAAAATGCTTTTAGGGACAAACTGGCCATAATCTACATTCGAGTAAAACTCTTACTGACTCCAAGGTTATCAAGAATTTGATAGGAACCATGTACCTAACCTACACATGACTGTGAAAATAATCAACGCAACGAGTTATTACAGCCAATACCTAACCAAAAAAATAAATCGAAACATGTACCTTTAATTGTGATTTGAAATTTAATTACTAAATACGAAATGTATTTAATGTAGAATTAAAAGTTAAAACTAGTCCCATAATCTGAAAACGCCATCGTTATGGCAATACGGGCAGGTTTAGATATTTTTGAACAATCCGGACGCTACGATATAGCTGATGGCGACTGTACGGCGACGAGCGAATGACGTATTTGTTCTTTAAACTAGTTATTTGTGAACGCCTGTGGAGGTAACGATATTTCCGGAATCGCAGCCAATTCGTCTATAACATACCTACAACTTTTAACACATACGGAACTAACGGAAATGTAAAACGAGCATAAAATGATGTGATCACAAATCACAAATATAATTCTTTTCCGGAAACGGAAACAACGGCACGGGAAACGGAACTTCCCTGTTGGATACTAGTATCGCTTTGCTAGCGGAAGCATTAGCAAAATATTTTCCTATTTAAATAGTAATATAACATATATGTTATATATAACGGTACAGAGTATGTCAATTAATTTGATGCAGAAAATTTAATACCAGTAGTGACATTCGTTGGCCGTGTGGTGACGGCAGTAAGAATACATTTGTCACCACCCCAACTCCTCCTGCGGGTGTCGTAAGAGTCGACTAAAGGATTGAAGTGTCACTGACCATTGTTTGATAAAAGATTAATGATGGCAGCAGCGTCATAATAGCGGACACATTACTGCGATCGTCAATCCGCTTGCCCAGCGTGGCGATTTAGCATTTAGGTACCTCCTAATGCGTTTATACGCATAGTTAATAGGAGTGGACTATCATAGGCTGATGATGATGATGATGATGATTCGTACAGATATTGTGGTGCAAAATGTTTTTCCTTCTTGTTTTCACGGACACATCGGAATTAACCTGTTTGTCTCAATCAACTTCAGTGTATTGAATATTGAAGTTGACTGTGACAGCAATATGAATCCAGAAGTTTCCGTGAAAAATCAAAGGAAAAAGATTTTGCACTACGTATGTACGGGCTACGGACTATTTATTGGTACTATTTTAACTATACAGGGTGTAAGTCTAATACGGGCGAAGCTCTTAACGGGTGTTAGTTTACGAAATAATAAGTACATTCAAATAACTTTTACCTAAAATTAGAGTAACAAAATTTTCCATACAAAATAATTCGGCGCGCAATTTAGAGCAACATACGTGAGTTAAACACTCGTTGACAGCTAATTTCAAAAGCAGATGACATAACTGCCATATCAACAATAACAAAAGGTTAACTGGAAGAGATCCCTTACAGGGATAAGTTCGCCTTTGTACCTGTCAAATTCTTTGTAAAAATTTGTATTTTTGCCTGTATTTTGTGTACAATAAAGAATTTACATACATACATACATACATACATACATACAAATGTTTGTACCTACATTGCTGCTCCGATAATCTTAAAAAAAATCTGTGGGGTCATAATTAAGAGTAACTTTTAAAAAACCTTCTAATCCATGATTACACTAATGAATCCCATGCCTGGTTTAATGGATCGCCCGTATTAGACTTACACACTGTATACTGTGTGCCGGGCAGCTCATGGCAATGAGCCGATTCAATACTAACATACGAGGTTGCTAAGAGTAGTGACTGTTTTTATAGTGACTTTTGCTTGTCAGCCGACGATTTGATTGTCATTGATTCTGGAACCGTTCCTAGAATCCGAAGACTTACCATGTAGCTGTAGCTACACGTACACAGAGCGGTTTAATTTGGTTCAATTTATTTAAGTGGCTGTCCATCACAAGCTAGCTCAACTGGCGCACACATTAGGCTTGATTTCTTTTCGCAACAGCACAATTGGCTCAATTGACTGCGGTCGCCGGTCACCCTTCCGCTTTCGAGATCTGTCCCAGTGTTGCCAGACACAACAGAAAGCGCGATCCATAAGATCCAATCGGTCGAAATCGGTCCACAAAAATAAAATTGTGAACTACAAAAAGAAACGTGTGTGCTTACCAATTCGCGCATCAATAGTCGTGTACGAGCGCCATGGATAGAAAGTAAGTCCGCGTTAATGTCGACGTGGCAGCTCATGGTATGGCTGCTACTGGCCTAGTGTTGGCGAAACACAATCGAAGATTCAATCGGCTGAAATTGGGCTTTAAAAAATGCAAACTTTGACTGAATAAAATCATTTGACCCCGACTTGATGCCAAAGGGAACATATTCGGAGAAGTCGAGTAAAATACAAAAAAAAACTGGAGAAGTTTAAGACCCTCCTCCTTTTTTAAATTCTGTTATAAAGAAACGTGGATCACGCACTACAAACTCTACTTCATCAACCCAAAACTCAATCCCCACTCAAATATTGAAATCAACCACACCGTAAGGAAATACCTGACTACATCACACTATATTATGTATATTCAGAAAAGCGGATCTGCTGTACTAAAAAGCGGATGTCAAAAATGCGGAGCTAAACGCGGAAACACGGACACTTGGCAACACTCGTGCAGCCATATTCACACAATATTTTCTCACTCCAAAAGCTCCAGTATTACTTGAGCCCCTAATTTGCTAGCGCTATGCGTTACCAGAGGTCGACTTTATACTAGATATCTATTAGTAATGCGCTTGATAAACATTAAACATAAACATTTGTGCCTTGTTATCTGTCGTGACGGTTCGACTAACGAAACCATAGACTTATTAATTTAATAGACCGAGTCTATTATATCTGTGGGTGACGCCAGCAATGCCTGTCAACGATCTTTGTTTGGCTATACTAGTGCACCTAAACCGCAAATAGTAAAAGTGATTAAAATAAAGCTTTTCATGTATATTTCTGTTCGATAAGTGCACGGAATGTGATAAAAGTGATGACTTGTGTGGTTCCATGGTGTAAAAACCGCCAGGGTTACCTGAATGAACAAAATAAAGACATTACGTTTCACCGGTAATTTAGTTTTGACTTGAATTTTAAAATTTCGAACCTTATTAAGGTAAAAGTAACTGAAAATCTTATTCAATATTTGTTGCCGGATACATGTGTGTAGCTTTGTGAATTAACCATTCGTATTTGCATTCGTAATGTAATTATAAATAGTGGGATTCAAATATTTGTATTGCATAGTGTTGTACTTAAGCGATCGATCGTGATATCGATAAATCTATTGATAGCCAACTCAGAAAATGAATCGATGTTTTTAATTTCCAACAGGTTTCCACAGGACACTGAACAAAGGCTAATATGGGTCAAAAATATCAAAAAGGCAGACGACTGGTGCCCTAAAAAGTATTCAAAAATATGCTCCGCACATTTTTAAGCTGTTGTTTCAGGCAAGGGCGTACCCATAAGTGATTACATTCTGACGTAGTACCCACCATATTTGGTAATCATCCAATGTCATGCCAACCAGAAAGTAAAGTAAGTTTAGTTTAATAATGACACTCATGTGATATTTGTGTAGACTGATTAATTATAAAGAAGCCATCATACGAAAATTGTTAGGTATGCTTTAAGGGATGATAAGTTCCGTAAAACATGTTATAATGAGGGTTTTCTGAAATGCCGTTCATCAGGGCGGCAGCACTGAGGCGTCAGGTCCAGAAACTTGTCTAAATTCTCAGAGCGCCTATAGTTTCGTGTTTAAATGATTTGTACAAGTTAATAAAATTATGTAAAAAAATAAAATGACCTTCTTCTAGTTAGTTGTTCTTTGAGGCTAGGTAATTGTGTTTCTTAGCGGGACCTTACCGCTAAGTGGCGCCAACTAGTGGCATACGTTTTAGACAGAACACTTCTTATGACATTTGACATTTTAATTAAAGAAAATATTTCATTAATTTTGTGATTTTATTTTTATCCTAAAGTGTAGATTTAGAAATCATGACATATTAAGGATCGCAGAAGATCGTGATTCTGGGTAGGAAATAAGGTTTATTCGCACTGTTCATCGCTACCTAATTTGGTAAAAATATTATTATTGCCGATAAAAGCATACGATGAAGACTGGACAACACTAATAGTAATGACATTTTATCTAGTCAGGTTGGTAGCATTGTTCAAGAAAAATTAAGAAAATGGAGTCGGTGATATAATTCACGACCGAGTAGAACTACCTTGTTTGTCTCTTTTTCCTTATGGAATACATACTGAGATGGTAAAGGATGACAATAGTTTGTTCAGGTATGTCTTAATACACGGAATCTTCCCTATATTTTATCTGTGAACGAAACGGAATGACTCGTGCTACAATTATTTCATCACACTAGCTAGGAAGGAGCTACTTTGTTCCATAATGGTGAGCAAAACTTCTGTTACAGCCTGTTGCCCATTCCCGGGATAAATATATGAATACATATATAAATAAATATTTTTGGAACTCTTTACACAAATCGACGTAGTCCCATGGTAAGCTCAATTAAGGCTTGTGATGTGGGTACCAGGCGACGATACTCGTATAATATATACATAATAGATAGATACATACATATAGATACTTAAATACATAGACAGCCATGACCAAGGAACAAATATTTGTGATAAAAAATACACAAATAATGCCCTCGCCGGGATTCGAACCCAGCTTCGTAGGCAGGATCACTTCCAACTGGGCTACGGAGGCTGACAAAATATATCCGTCAGATAAGGTTATCACTAGGTAATAGGTACGTATGATATCCTTTTACCCAAAATAAGAGGACGGCTAACTTTTATCTCACAGTTATATAAGGTCCTAATTTATTAGTTGCAGATATTTTAACACATGATACTTTACATTAAAATAATTAACTTTAAATATAAATTAAGAAATCTTTTCATGTAACTTTTTTGATTTCATTTTCCTAACAACAAAAAAAAAAAAAAAATAATTTCGTCTAAAAAAAATCATCATGTGTATTATCACATGTCACAATAAAACTGTCAGTCATGTCATCAAACGACACAATCCAAAGGAAAATAACATGACATTGACAATCATGTATTGAATTTATCGAAGTGAAGTGGCCAGTTCCAGTTAAGTAGTACGTAAAAGAAGTACGAGAATCTGTTCAAAGAGTTTTCATTTAATAATCACATAAACAGGGTGTCTTTACGTAGCAAATTTGTTTTTCCGTTTTCTCCAAAAAAACATGGTAAAAGCTATAATGTTTCACGGTTTAATATACTCCAGAGACCGAGTACTATCAGCTGTAAAAATAACTGCATCTAATAAATTAGGACCTTATATATTATTCAGACATTGTGAAAGCCTTAGCCTCACAAATAAAGAGAAGTCAAACGTAACATCTACTTCTTTTAGACTCAGGAATATGCTGTTTTGAAAATTTTCCCTTTCCTCATGGCACCTTGTATGTACACTTTCTTATGTAAGGTGTTATCTTATTATCTACTTATCATAAACTCGTTTAGTCATACAGGATCTATAGTAAGCATTATTTTGCATAAACAGTGTTCTAGGTTGGAGAATCTTCCACTAATTCGTGTTGCCCTTGAAAAAACGTGAGTTTGTACACTTTTTACCTACTAAATAGAAACATGCATGACATAGCAAAGGCACAGGGAGAAATGTTATTGGTCCGTTTATGGTAGTATAGGATTCTGATTAGGAAAATGAGAAAATCATAGGCGATTTCTTCTGAAAAACTGTATGTTTTGTGCCGTTGTGTACATGTACAATCAATAAATTCATAAAATACAACTTTTTCTGAATCATAATCATAATACTATACATGCTTATGAGATGAGATTATATTTTTACACTCTTTAAGGTGGTTAGATAGTTGAGTACCTCCTACCTAAGATACTTGACAGAATTAATATAAAAGAAAGCGTAATTTACGGCTAGCTGAGTGTAGAAGTTTCACACTTCGCTTGCCATCTTGAGACTTTGTTTAGGCTAGAATAGTACATTAAGATACAAGTGCAAAAAAAATTAAGTCCAAAATGAGTGTAGGAAATGCGTAAGCACGCGTACGGGTCTATAGACAAAATGCGTACGCATGCTGATAATGCTGATATGTGTCTTCACTCTACATCGACACGAGTTACGACTTTCCTTCACACGCGTATATCGTACGACGCTTTTCAGTACAGCGATTACAGATGGCCCTCCGAAATTTCGACATGACAAGAAATGACAGTCCGTAAAAAAAATCACCATCTATACTGAAATAGTACATTTCGATGCAAGTGCAAAAAATTTTTTTTTCGACGAGGGTGAAAGTTGGAGCTCTAGTGAATCGAGGGCGACAATGACAATCACCTGAGTTAAAAAGAAGTTTTTACACGTGTATCGAACAACTTTTTTCATAACAAGTGCCTTAAAAAAAGAAATTTACTCGTTTCACTCGGGCTCCAACTTTCACCCTCGTCAGAAAAAAACTTTTTGCACTTGCATCGAAATGTACTATTAAAATAATTATCTTGACTCAATAACGATGTGTGTCGTCAGATCATCACCCTCTTTGAAGGGAAAATGTAGGTATATATGTATTTAGCTATCAACTACTTCTAGGTATTTAATATTACAATACCCAAACGTACTTATGTGGCTACATTTCAGGAGAACGGAAGCACGTGTAATTATTATATTATTACTCACTTTAAAATTAGCAATTAAATAGATTGCGATACGATAATGTATCTGAGCAGCACTCAAGATTTGATAAAGTAATACATGGTACAATGTATGTATACCTAATGTAAACAGTGCTATGTTGTAAACATACTACACTCTAATCAGCTTCAGATTAAATTTAAAACATAAGTGCTTACTATAATTTACGCTCTATAGTTCTTTATAACGTTATTAGTACACAAGTTGTAACAGAAAATAATGGTCACCCGTTTAACGATTTCACTAACACCGACGCGTCAATTGTGATTCGAAAGGGTGTGCCAGCGAATTTTTAAAGTAGATACTCGTACATATTTACAATATTCAATAGATACCATGTCATGTTTAGATACAAAAATAAAACTGAGAGACGAGTATAATCTTCATCATGATAAAATACTAACACAAAATAGAACTGCCAATGTACCGCGAATATCGAATGATGAACCTACTGATGGGGATATGTTTGAAGCCCACCTATCTAAAATAGCATTCTCAATACTGACCAATTCCAATGATTTACCGGTGAAGTAAAACACATTCTAGTCACTTCTATAGCTTGGATTGGATGATTGGATAGCAATCAATTTCGTAAAAACTAGCTGAAGACAAGGGCCAAATCATGAGGTTGCAATCAGAAAAGTGCAATTCGTGAACAAAACGGAAAACGAATTTGTTTTCAAATAATCATTATGTACTTACCTACCTTAAGATAATGTTAAAAACAAAGGAAAATAACTCTGAAATTGATCGAATTGAAGAGCAATGGACTAGGGATCCAAATACCGTGATTTCTAGTCTCGCGTTTGTTAATGTCAAGTATCCTAACTGCTATAATGGACAGGCTACCTATGTAAAAGCGGCAATTACGCTAGTCAACGAATCAACGTACAAGGTTTGCATGCGGCGGATAACCAAGTGTAGATAATTGCCACTTAGGAACAACGTTGCATCTAAAATGGCCAAGCTACTATTTTTGTAAACACTTTTATCTCTAAACTAGTCGAAACATCCTGTTAAATTAATTTACAAAAGTCTATTTCAACGGGTTGACGTAAGAGCGATATTGCGATATAGCTCCGGTTTCCGGGACAGGTCGCTTGGTCGCGGACGTGCGATAGTGTTATCAGCGAGGTGGATGATCGATATATCGCTGTTTGTGGACATAGAGCGGCTACATTGTTATAATACTTGTAACGGTGCCAGGATGAAACATATGCAATACAACAACTTGGATCCAGCCTACGATCTTCTTCCGGTCGCAATGGAGACAGCTGGGCCGTGGTGTTCCGAGGCATAACATTCTGGTGAAGGATTTGGGAAGGCGTTTCTGCGACAGAGTTGTGAATTGTGATCCAAAGAATTTCGCTTGCCGTCAAGCGCGGCAATGCTGCGAGGATTTTTGGCACGTTTGCACGGGGGACGGGTCGCAATGGGGTTATTCAGTTTTAGTTTAATTTAGATAGGTTACCATTAATATTTTAGTTAGTGTTAAGGGTAATTTGGATTTTTGTAAATATCTTTCTGAATTATAAAATATGTGAAGTGTATGCAATATAATATTACACGAAACACACATCACATCACATCATTAGCCTATCTCAGTCCACTGCTGGACGTAGACCTCTCCTATTAACTATGCGTATAGACGCATTTGGAGGTAAATGTCCAATTGTCCATAATCAGCACGCTGGGCAAGCAGATAGGCGATTGCAGTAATGAATCCACTATGATGACGCTGCTCCCATCATCAATCTTCTATCAAAAAATGGTCAGCGACACTTCAATCCCTTAGTCGCCTCTTACGACACCCGCGGAAGGAGTTGGGGAATTGATAAATGAATTTTGCAATTCTCTTGTAAGCTTATAGGTAATATGTTCGGGTCCCTCACAGCCGTTTTCAGTCCTCGGCTGGATATAGGCCTCTCCTATTCTCCATCTGTGCGCATAGGAGGTAATATTAAATGCCCATGATTGCCACGCTGAGCAAGCGGGTTGACGAACGCAGAAGTGTACCTATCCACTATGACGATGCTGTTGCTCATCATCAATCTTCAAATAAAAGTATGGTCAGTGACAGTGACAGTCCAACGTTCGTGCCCCTCATAAAATCTAAACTTGCCCAATAATTAAATGACAATAAGAGCTAACTAAAGCACTCATCTTCACGGCATTACTTACATCAAAGTAGGTATTTATATATTGCTATTCACGTAGGTTTTACCGCATAGGTACGAAACTTGTAATCTGATAAATTCGGTATCTAACAATACGTGGTATTGATTGTAATTGTGATGGAGTTGTAGTCTAAAAAAATATGGTGATTCAAATTTGGGTGATAAAAATAATTGTAAACGGCACCAATAACTACTGCTGACGTCAAAGATACGTGTACACTTTTGCATCTTCACTGTTTCAAGAAGGGATAAGAGTGTTATAACATATACTTATTTAGGCCTTATGATATTAATACAGCGGGAAGGAACGTCGTCCCTTTCCACCCTGTATACAATATTTTAAAGCTTTGTACAAACCAAAAATATCGGAGACCGAAGCAATGAGTCCAGCCTTTACACCTGCCAGTTATTGCAGCAAGTTTGGAAACAAAGCTATATGCAAGAAAGAGATGCAGATAATGTCCTGCTCGCTTTTACCTACCCTACGGGTAGGTAATTGAATCTCAAAACTTGCAGTAAATATTACCAAATGAATGACCTTTGCATCTGCATCCCAACTCAAGCTAAAGGTGCATTTCAATTTCGACGAATCACGTTTTGTGTAACGAACGAATTTCGTAGAGTGGGGGATAGAATGAGCGAATGCTCGTTTGGTCTAAATGCACCTTAACAAACACCCTGTCCTATGTGCACTGTTAGCAGAATAATAATTATGTTTATCGGAGATTTTATTTTAGGTATAGGTACTTCTGATGCTGCGTATGACAAAAGTGTTTGTTGCTGGACCTGCTTGAATAAAGAATCTTATGACTTAGCTTTAACTGCCCTTTGAATGACCGAGGTTGATCAATAAGCTAGCAGGAATTATACATATGTTAGAATCTGTAATAGGTAAGAAACAGTAGCGATAGACGTTATTTCTTTAATCCCGTCAATGTTTCCATAACTACTTTAGGGCCAAACAATTCTTTAGGGTTTTTTTATTATCTGGCGGCGTGTGAATTGCAGAATTATCGTTTTTGAAGGATTATCGGAGACGCCAAAATGATTAAGTATCTATTCTGTCATTATCTATTTAATCTCTTGGTCCCAATATGATAATTATGATATATCGGACAGCTATAACATTTAGATATCTCCAATAATATTTAATATCATTGTTTATCTTAAAGTATAAAGACACTTTCTAAAATGTTGTTATGCTTATGTGCCTGAGGTACACCCAGAAAGTATTTCACGTTACTTCTGTTGATATTTCTAATGTTAACAGGAAAGTCAACTTAATCTTATAATCAGTACATTAAATGGCATATCCTTTTGGTAATTCCGTATAGTCAAAGCATAACTTCCACAAGCATACAAGCTCTCTAAGAAAAGATGATGATGAGATGACAAGTAAGGCCATTTTATTTCAAAGTTGTCCACTCCAGTTTTTCTTTAATTTGGAACTTTTTATCCGCCAGCGCAGAGATGTGCATAATACCCTGTCGTTGCTTTTCAACATACTGTTTAATCCTTCTTCTCCACCATATCTGAGAGATTTAGCTATCTAGCTATAGGTAGTGGTCACCGCTTACGTTCAAGTCATAATCTCATCCTTTCTAGGGGGTATAGCCCGCGCCTTCGGCTTGGGCTTTACATTCACACTCGTTCATAATTTCTTATTTACCGCCCTTAATACACAATGTACTATAACCGTTCAGCCATTATCTACGGAGCTCTAAAAAGTGTAAACACGATGCGTGCAGATCGGCGCACGCACGCAACTTTTTGCCGGTCGTAATGCGATGAAATCACATTGTTCCTCTCGACAGACGAGAGTGACATCGTCGCGTGCGCAGCAGTCGACGCCCCGCGTTTCTCCGGGACCATGCCGCGTGACCGATCGTTGCAGTTTAAGATATACTTAGGTATAAAAGTATTTAATTAGGTAATATATCTAACATGCTATTTCTTTCTAAAACGAAATGATTACCTAGATATTTGTTGTTTGCGTTTATTATGAGCTCACCCCTGCGTACTAAATCAAACAAACAATCACTTCGCCAGCATCTGAACGAAAGACTTTAGTCTGATTTGTGAAGTGTCACTTCGACTAAGTGAAGTGTCACTGACTATTTATTTATTGCATATTGATGATGGGCAGCAGCATCATCAATAAATCATCAATAATATATATCATCATAGTGGAGTGGACACACTACTGCGATCGCCAACCCGCTTGCTGCTTGGCGTTTACCTTAAATGCCTCCATAAGCTTGGGTAATAGGAGAGGCCTTTGTCCAGCAGTGGACTGATTATGATATGATGTGTGCTTCGGTTTTCAATTATATTTTAATCGATCTAATATCCTGTCGACGAAGGAAACGTCTCTGGACGGAGACAATCGGCCGCTAATCGTGAGAACCGCAATGTCCGGCTCGGCCCGTTCATTTTCATTTGCTCGTAGTTTTTCTCGTCTCGTGTGACGCAATCGCGGATGTGCTCGGTTCCTACCGATGTAATTATTGCGTTTGTTCATTAATCGCATACTAAACCGGTATCATAAATATAGATTAATCGAACTTTGGACTTTTAAGTATTCCGATTCTATCTTATGTATTTAGTAAATAAGTTCACTTTCGTAGCACTATTCATCATATTGATTCATTAATAGTAAGTACCTACCTCAGGGTTTTATTTTTATTTAATGATCAGATGATAATTTTTAGAGTTCCTCAGTAACCTATAGTTTCACCATGTCCATGTGTTTTTTTTTTATGATTTAATTGATCCTATATTGATATTGTGGGGTACCTACGGCAAGTATCAATTATCATTGAATAGAAGAAAATATGGCTTGAAGGCAATACTTTTTTTAAGATTTAGATTTTCAGGTAAGATTTTCAAATCAGAAACTGTATACTGATATACTGTAATACCATACCTACGAATTAACGATTTTTTTTTCAACGATATGTATTGAACTAAATATTTAGGTACACAAGTACGCACGGGCCTATCTATTATTTTAATTACATCCTCTACGTATAGATTTTCATGTGGCAACTGTTCCTAGTATAATTTTGACTTGTACTGTCGATTTTTTTTGTGGAACAACTCAAATTGTTTTCTTGGATATTTTTTAAGTTGTATTTTTTAAGCAGTAACACTATGTGTATGAATTTAAATATTAAATGTAATATACCAAAGAAAAAATAGGTAGGTACCGAAGTTTTCCAAAGCCTCCAGCGTCAGCCCCCAGCGTTGGAAAACTTCGGTCTTCTTAGGTATATGGCATCGAATATTTAAAGTTGTACTATTGAGGTCATAAATAATGTCGTTTTTGTAGACATCTCTTCAATTCATCTTTTTACACTTACCTAATGTAAATTAAAAGGTACCTACCTACTCGTACCTGATATCGTATATTAGGAATACAATACTAACCTAAACATGGATGGAAAGCAAAGACCTTGGCAATAGCCTTGCTCGTGGAAAGCGACGATGCGGAAGCGTCATGCATTGTCTCGGAGACACGGGTGAGGTAACCGACCAATGACTTGTGTGTTCACTATAATTCTTGAGCAACGCGAGAATAGGTACCTATACTACCTACGTCCTTACTATGAGCTGGCCGCGTGAGTTAACTGTACATACTTACATTAGCATCCTATATCAGTCCACAGCTGGACGTAGGCATCTCGTATTAATTATACGTATAGGTACAGCGTGTTTTTCTTCATATGCTATAACTTTAACGGAAGCTTATTTAGGTTAAATATAACTAATTTCTCTAAGAAACTAGTGTTTTAACTCTTACTGTTATTGAGTTATTAAAAAAATAAGTTTAATCACTGAACATGTGTATTGCAACCTTTATTACATTCTAATGTTACTTATTTTGACATGTGCCGTCAGTTACCTGAGATTAACTTTTATTTTATTCTTAAGGTTCTCTCACACTAACCATTTCATTTATTATGTATGAAAACAAAAAAAAATCTTTTTTATCGAATTTTCCAAAAGCCTGTATACCAGACAACTTCTATTAATGTCCCAAGTAACCTGTCTTATTTATAGCATATCGAAACGAACACTCTGTAGACGCTTTAGGAGGTAAATACTCATAATCACCACGCTGGGCAAGCGGAGTGGCGGTCGCTGTAATGTGTTCACTATTATGACGCTGCTGCCCGTCATCAGTCTTCTATTAAGAATGGGCACTGACACGACTCTTACGACTCCCGCGGGAAGAGTTGGGGTGGTGACAAATGTATTCTTACTGCCATCACCACACGGCAGTTAACGGTATCAAATGCACAATAAAAATTACTTTCTACCTCCACTCTCTTGCACCGATAGGTACTAGAATCGTGGGTACTGTTCAATTCGAGGTTTAAAGACTTGAACTCTTAAGAGAACATGTACCACGATCGACGAGTTGCCTCCTTGTCACACTTACATATAAATTTACGAATGCGAAAAACAGGCAACACGGTCATGGTTTGCGGTATGCTCTCAGTCTTGTATTGGTTTGTTTTCATGCGGAGGCATGAAATGGATGGAAGAACCTGTCTTTGCGGCCGGCCTTTATAGTTCGAGTGTTTAATCCTAGAAATGAGCCTTACTTCACAAGATTAATAGTATAACCAGTACGAGCGGAATGAACAGAAAGTATTAGCTACTCGAAAGTTATCGTTTCTTGATGCGGCCAGCTCATACTGCTCATAGTAAGGACTCAACTTTGAGATAATGTCAGCGTGCGTGTTTCCGCCAGGGAAGTCGGCTGTTAAAGCCAAGGACATCACAAACTTTAGTCAAAAACGGTTTAAATTGATCAGTACTTTTGTGGTATTTCTTACGAGGGAAATTAGTTTTTTTCCGTAGTTTGTCATGAAACACAGGAAACATGTAGTTTAGGTACTAAATTGTTTACATGTAAAATTTTAATGCTCATCAAGAGATTTGTGAAGTTTTTTAGACCCTAGGGCAGGGATCGGATACCTACCGGTTTTTTCTCCATACAAAAGAACGGTTCGAATTCCGTTCTTTTTCGTTCTTCTGTATATATATTTTTTGTTAAAGGAAGCAAACAAATTCACACATATTAAAATTATGTTGTACATACCTAAATTATGAAAATAAGTGGCAATTCACTGAATAAGTGGAATAATTATTATCACTTTCTCGTGGCAGTTTTTCCGATGCTAGGATTTTTTTATTTACTCCTACGAGTAATAAATAGGTAGTCTTAATACTTAATAGTTCCGCGAGCAAAAAGGAGATAGTCGTAGTAACGGTGAACCGTAATATTTTACCTTTTTGTTACTCATCGTTAACGACATCTTATCTGACACTTGACACATTTTTCAATAAGTAATGTTGGTATATCAATAAACAAATATTTATCGCCGGACATGGTGTTACATTCAGTGCCATATTTTGTAAATATGTAAACATTTACTAAATTCGCTGCATGATTTGAGCTATACACATGCTATAAAAATATCCGAGAAATGTATTAATTACTTAAAAGTGATTTTCTACTAAACAAGGCGGAAAAATAATATTGCGCGTATGTTAGTTATAAGGAAATAATTAATCATATGCATGCCGTCATTTATCTATAGGTATCTAAAGAATAAATGTTTCCTCACCTTCCTATAGAGCTACTGTACACCTACGATCAATAAAGTTTTTAGGAACGTCCATTTGTCTGTTTAATACCAATACCTACTCGATCAGATATATCAAAGCGTCCAGGGTTCTCGCAATCGTCTGAACAGGACTCTATTGTCGTGAGGTTAGAGTGCATGTTTAGATATTTTTGAGCACCAGGGCAAGAATTCTCGAAAAACATCTCCTTTTAAGGTGTATGCAGACTTGCAGACCGAACGAGTATTCGCTATCCTATCCCCCACTCTACGAAATCAACGAATCACGTTTTGTGTAACGATCGAATTTCGTAGAGTAGAGGGTTAAAATAGAGAATGCTCGTTTGATCTGAATGCACCTTAACGGAAACTCAAATTTTGGGACTATTTTTTTGATCATCTAAATCGAATCAGCTCGTGATTCTGATTCAAATGAGCCTAAGCACCTCCAGATCTAGAAAAATCAGGTTTTCCAGTTTTTTCCCGGAAAACGCCCAGTTTAGTATCCATTAGCTAATTAAGGAGATGAGGAGATTTTTTTCGCGATGTCTTGCCCCGCGATTTTTGGTTGTCCTTAGTGAAAATTGCTCAGCATGAGTAGCGTGACCGTCCCGGGCTATTAGTACCCTACAAGATCCAAAAATCAGCCTGAAGACAATAACGAATATTATAATATCCCTTTGCGTGCAACCACAATTACGTATAGGTATTCTTGCACCCTAAAATTCACCTGAAACCACGGCTGAGAGACCCTATCGTTTTACAAGCGGGCGAGGGTATGGTGTTACCTGTAGTTATTCCCGGCGACTCGCGTAGCATTACAGTGACCGCAGCGAAACAAAAACAAATCGAGAGAATGTCCTCAATCGTACGTGCGTGTCCTGACTCTCGCCAGGGCTGCCTCCGTAGGTGACTGTTCACCTTCTGTTAAACCAATTAATGAAAATGTACTTTTATGTTATTGAAGTCTGATGACGGGCAGCAACGTCATGGTAGTAGACACACAAACTGCGATTGCCAACCCGCATGCTCAGTATGGCGATAGTTTACACTCATCAAATTGGACACATAAGTATTTTAACCTTTACCTATACATATAGATAAAGCAAAAAAAAATCCGAATAAAAACTCGCATATTTAGACACCAGAGTTAACTGCTAAAGGTTTTAGGAAATCTAGTTTTTAACAAGCAAAATTCCGGTTTATTGACTTTATTGTCATTACATGGTTCTAGAAAGATTCCAATTGGTTGTGTGTACTTTTTTATCATTGTTAAACATCGGTATATACTTTTTTACATCTATACCATAGATTACCATAATATTCAAGTGTTTATTTGTTAAATTCTTAAAAATAACGGTTGGTAGACACGCCACGAGTTTCATGATGATTCTCAACAAAATGTAGCTAACATACCTTCTGAAAGACGCACAAGAGTTGCGTACTGAAATTGTTGTTTAAACATGCTTGTAGCTTTTTCTTAAAAGACAAAGTTGTCAGAATTACTAAGCACGTGTATACGTATTTGGACTATCTTCAAACAGTCAAAATAAATGTGAATCATACATCTCACTGGCAAATCTAATGTCAATAATGTGTCGGTAAAGCCAGTGCTCATTGACTTTGCGGTTGGAGGGGCTGATCGTAATTAAATAGACGTTCGGGTCTTTCCCACTCCGATAATCTTTGATGTTAATGAGGAAAACCTATTCCGTTTTCCGGTATCTATTGACGGCAATCCACAATATTTGATGTTATCTGGTAATTTTATCCATGCGGTGCGTATTATAAATTATAATTATTGTGACTAGTTTCATTAGTTGTAATTATTTTTGAGTAAATTTTCAACCCAAAGTCCGTAGTGCTTATTTTATCCGATATATTTCAAAAGTAGCTACATTTTACTACCTACCTTAATACTTAATACAACTTACTGTTCATCAGAATCAGTAGGTATCTAACACGTATTTGGTACATAAAACTAGAGGAATCACTAGCAAATTTAGCAACCCGTGGTTCTCAGCTCTGATTGGAATATCCACCGCGTACCAAACTGGATGTGTTGCCTCTCTGTTGCGCTTGGAAATTCATACGTAAATGTGACAGGGACTACAGTAGGCCTACTTACCGCGAACTACGATCGACACGTTACCTTCCTGTTATATATTTACATATGTATGAATTTGTAGATCAACAGAGAGTTTAACGTCGGCTGTAATTCGTGGTAATCCTCCGGCAAGCCTAGCCCCCCTACGATTCCTCTGAGCTAGTAAAATAATTCGATTTTCAAGCTCCAACAAACTTCAGTGTGCTTAGCATGAACTGCCATACTGCCATTTACGTTCTATCCCTATCGACTCGGATGGACGGAAAGCAGTAAGTACAGCGGCCTTACCGTGAACTTAAAATCTGCAGATTTCGAGGATTTCTAGGAGACACTCCAATAAAAGCCTTAGTTGGAGTGTTAGAGACAAATTCGGAGTTCGCGGTTATTACCACCTATTGGTCTATTGGCCAAGCCTGCTACCGCGAACACCGAAGTTCGTAAACTTGTCTTTGTCACTCTAATAAAGCATTCGTTGGAGTGACCGAGTAAGGGTCTCACCAAACTAGTCGACGCCGTTTCGGCTAATCGCGTACGGAAAAAGCTTTATGTCAACGCAATAAGAGCGAGGACATCGTAAATCGGCTCGGCCCACGCGAAACGACGTCTTTCGACGGGAAAACGGCGTTTTGCCGTAAAGCTGTTTGCATTCGTACGACCCCGTTTGCAGCCTAACGCACACGTTCGCATTCCTAAATCTCCTAATACCGCCGTACGGTGCCGGAAAGAGTTGAACGGCTCCGATCACGGTCGAGTACCTACGATAAGGACCGATCAGAGCTGGCGGAAGCCGTTCAGCGTCTTCGACGACCGAACATAGCTGACGACGGCCGAACAGAGCCGATGACGGCCGAAGTAGCTACTGATGCGTTTGTATTTATTCATTTGAATTATTACCCACATTAAAATCTGCAATAGATCTGACAACACGAAGTAATACTGTCGTAATCATACACGTCTGTTCAATTTCAAACTAGTTACTAACAACTAGTCTCCAAAAATGAGATTTACGATTGCCGATCACCCGCTGTCCTATCTATCTGTTCGTCGGACTCAGCGGCTGTACGCGTGCTGTCTAACGTCTCGACGGCAGGACGGAGCACGGGAGAGCCGACCGCCGCTTTACAGCTGTTGCGGTAGCAAATCGCAGCCGATCGAGCGTTTCTACGGCCGTAAGGAGAGTGAGACTGCTTAACGCAGGTGTTCAACCGCGGAGACGGTCGATCGGCTAAATGCGAATAGTGTGGTGTAAAACACTCGGCGAAAGCCGACTCTGCGTCGATTGGTTTGGTGAGACCCTAAAATCCCGGAAATTTGCGTACTTCGGTGTTCGGTAGCAGGCCTGGGTGCTTAGACAAGTTGCCAATCGCTAGCGCTTCATCGTTAATCGCAGCTTTCTTTGTCGCACTAATATGAAAGAGTGACAGAGAGGGAAAACTACGATACGCTACTAAGCGCTAGCGATTGGCAACTTGGCTAAGCATCCTGATTCCAGAACCTTCAGAAGCTCTCGTCGACATCCCTAACGCAACGGCGAGGCGGGGGCGCGGGCGGAAGCCGCAGGACATCCGACACGTACAGGAAGCAGAACCAGTTCCCTTTGTCCCGCCCAGCCTCCCCCCGCGGTCGCCCGACCGCATTCCGAGCCTCGCTAGGCTGAGGCACCCTGCTCCCGAGGCCCGAGGAACACGGAGGGAGGTACAAATACGTGATCACTTTCTGATCTGCCACGCACCGTCTATTTCGAAATAAGCGTACGTACTTAACGAAGCTGCAATAATCGAATACTTATTAGTCTTATTACTTAGTAAATATTTTCGTATATTAGTATATAAGTTCCACGGTAGTAACAGATAGATAACACTTTTGTATCGGTTTTGCTCTTTACTAAAAAGTCAATAAAACTTTGATAAGTGCAAAGAAACAAGTATTTCGCGAGGTCTACATTCTACAACTCCCAGAGCCACTACTTTAAAAAAAAGTTCCAAACTGATCTACCACCGTATTTCGTCTATTACTAAATGAGAAAGTTAGGAAAAGTAAAACTTAATATGGCTAAAGTAAAAGCCATGGTCAAAGCCGATATGTAGTTGTAGGTAGGTTGGTTAAGTACCATACCAACTTATTCAAGAAACTGATGTTAAAAAATGTGTCCTTCCAACTTAAAAATATTCAACTAATCATAACAAATACGAAGTGTGTATGTACTGGAAGTAGGCGGTTGATTTGATATTGTAAAGGAAAACTTTATATTTACCACTTCGAAAAGCCGTAGCAACATATCATGATTAAGAGTTTTTTCTATCCTTTAGTTGCTTATATGTTACTACTACATGTATAAGGAATTTCGTTGACTGGCCTGCCCTACATGTAGGTACGAATCGAGTTCTTCTTGCCCAACACACCCTGTGTATCTTAGCTCTTAAAACCGCAATTTAGCTCTTAAAACACCCAGTGTTTAGATACACTACACATATGTATATAAAGATTAGAAGTTAAGGGGTCTTAAGATAATAGCTTCGTATCTTCGAGCTTTAAATACATAACAATTTAACTATTTTCCAAGAATTGCGAATCGATTCATAGGTTGACACGTGATTCTGACAAAAAGAAAACGTGTTAGATATGTTAATTAATAAGGCGTCGATGTGCGCATAATTAAAACTATGTAAGTAAGTATATGAATGGTCCTCGGAAAAAACATGTCCAGTGCTTAAA
The DNA here is from genome assembly GCA_025490895.1 of Thaumatotibia leucotreta. Lineage (NCBI taxonomy): Eukaryota > Metazoa > Arthropoda > Insecta > Lepidoptera > Tortricidae > Thaumatotibia > Thaumatotibia leucotreta. Next base: position 51,238 of record JALPQI010004679.1, read on the forward strand.
AAATTCCAAGGCAAATTTGCACCTTATTCAGTAAAAAGTAACGTGGTTTTTACTTTAATTTGAACTGACTAGACATGGTCTTTCCGTGGATCCTTCATAATTATGTACGAACTTTATTATTATGGTAGTAGTAAATCAAAGCATTCATTTAGTAAACTAACCAAAAATACAAAAAAAAAAACAAAAAAGGTACAGTAAAAAAACTACGATAAATACTTAGGTGCTCCTAAATGGTTTCCAAAACATAACATAAGGCCTACTAGCGCGCACTTCGACACTCGTAAATTTCGAGGAAATGTCTCAGTCTCTGAAATTCGCGTTTTTCGAACAAGGTCAACAGGCGGAATGGCTTCATCGTGATTTCCAAAATTTTAAGTCGTTATGTTTTTATTATTTTTTCCAGAGCATTTCACAATTATGTACCTAGGTACTTGGTATTTAAAATTCAAGTCGAGTCAAGTTTACTAACTACTGATTTAATTTCCGACTTTCCGCATTTTATACGCCTTGTTTACCGAGAACTATTGCGTCGGAATTACAAAACCAATACAAGTATCATAAAAACGCGTACTTAAATAATCTCAGTACCTACAGACAGTCACTATATAAAACAATCTATTTAAACTTCATTCGCTACCCATATTAAATTTGTAAAATGTAGACTCGAAGAGTTTACCGATAACGCCCATAGAAAAAAAGAGTTTTGTGGTTTTAAAATGACATGAACTGGTTTGATACACTAAAAAACGTGATGACATAATCCTAGAGTAGAAGAACACCGTTTTCCCTGCCACAACTAACATTCCAGACCCGGTTCTAAATACAACTCAGACCAATTTTCTCTAAAAATAAATCAGCTCCGTCTAGCAGAGATGATTAAATCGCCAAATGTCTCCACGAAGCGGAAAAGCGTCGGTAGCCCGAAATAGCGGCTGAATATTTCCGACTCGAACGCGGGAGAAAAGGTACCTACCTATAGGTTAGGCTGGTATAGTAGTACACGGGCGATAGAAAGCTACTGACGGAGAGTTTTGCTACTTTTATTTAATTTAAGTCCTTGAATTTTTAACTGTACAATGTCTTATGTTTAGGACAATCGTTGTAATACTTGAATGAATAATTTTATCGTTTTTTAGGGTTCCGTACCTCAAAAAGAAAAAATTGAACCCTGTAGGATCACTTTGTTGTCCGTCTGTCTGTCAAGACCCTTTACCTATCAATATATTTAAACTATATACTCTGTTGTCCCTTGTATTTGTTGTTGTATATTGTATATGTCTGTGGTCCCTTGACGGTGTGAAAAAATCTAACTTTTACATGAAAGCAAAAAAATATTTACGTTTGTTTATGTCGCATAAAACACGTTCAAATTGATTAGGTACTTTCCGTATGTCCCGTACCTAGATACCGTTTCTAGACTTGAAACTTTGTTTGTAGACTCTTCAGCAGTCAGCACTAATATAAAAGTTTTTTTTGCGTTTTTCATAATTGATCCCCTAAGGGATAAAAAAGGGGTTGAAAGTTTGTATGAGGAATGAATATTTTTTCAAGTTGCAGTGTTGAAACTAGGGATTGCAATTGCTGGATCCAGCATCCAGCAATCCAGCTGGATCCAGCGCATTTTTCGATCTGCTGGATCCAGCAGCCAGTGCTGGATCCAGCGCTGCGGATCCGCAAATAAAATTCACCAATAAAATGCATAATCAACTTTACATAAACTTATTTTACGTCGTGTTTGAAACGGTTCCGCGATCCCGCACTTAGTCCTAGACGGCCGTGGCTAATAATACGTGTGCTCCTTCCAATTTATGGTTGAAACAATGTGTATGGCTAAAAGTGGGAAAGAGTGGATAGATTCTAATGTAGTGCTTCGGAATGAGAAATCTATGTTTATGCTACGTTTTTGGTTGGGTCTAAATTGCATGAATTTGGTTTTATTGAAATTAAGCTTTAAATTGTGATCATCCGACCAGGTTACGATATTTTGAATGTGGTTGTATTTAAGCTATTATTTAAATCTAATTGATTGTGGCAAAGTTGAATTACAGATATGTTGTCAGCAAAAAGAGTACAAAATTTGTTTATACATTTAGGCAGATCATTTATTATATAGATTAAAAATAAAACACAACCGACAACACTGCCTTGGGGTATAGATCGAGTAATATTCGTTTTATCTGATTTAAATATTTGTATGGTACCTGTGATGTAGTTGTGATATTGATATTCTATTTTAACGCATTGTGTACGACCTACAGACCTTAGGTACCTTATTAAGGTATGGTATGAATCAATTGTGAGCTGAGCCTCTAATACCTATTCCAAATAATTTTTGCAATAAAATATCATATAAAACACAATCATAATATTTGCAACATACCAATAGCATATTTTCTGTCATTTATTGTGTTTAAAACTTTGTTTGTGTACTCGAAAACTGCTGACGATGTTGAGCGACCTTTTCGGAAACCGTTTTGAGAATCGTTAAATACATATTTAAAACTTTTCACAAAAAAAAATCTGTTCGACATAGCGATTTCAAAAATTTAGAAAAAAATTTTAGAAGGGAAGGGCCTACATGTTTAAGACCAGTCATTTTAAGGAGATCTGGGACTGTTCCTTCTGTAAAAGACTGGTTAATGAGAAGTGTCATAGGAGGGGTTAACTCTTCAGCGCATTTTCTTACTAAATAGGGTGGTACTGGCAACTCATCTTGGCCAAAACTTCTTTTATTTTTGAGACATTTAATTAGTTTGAAAACTTCAAGTGAGGTGACGGGGCTAAGGTAGAGCGATTTTTCAGATGATGATATGACGGGTCGTCCCCGAAGCGAAGTTTCAGCCCTGTGCGGAGTCGATTTTTGAAATTCTATCCAATTTTAAACTAAGGGGTACACTAAAACGTTTCAAATAAATAAAATAATTAAAAAATAAAACAAAAAGTTCCCCCACTTCAATCGAAAGAAAATATTATAGGTAGTAATAAGACAAGCGCCTAATGTAGATACGGTCACAAGAATTAAGCTGAAAAAGGAATAATTTGTCACTTCTCAATTAGCTTAAAACGGCAGTCGTGTCTTTTAATTTCTTTATTGTTTCATTTTTGAAGTTTTTTTAGGTATATAATTCGCAAAAAATTACGCGTTTTTGTCCTCCCTTTCATAACATTGAATATTATTGTTGATAATTAACATGTTTTATTGCAAAAAAACGTTTTTTTTTGGTATTTTTCCTACCTGCTGGATCCGCGCTGGATCCAGCTGGATTGACGCCGATCCAGCAAAAATCCAGCTGGATTGAAAACACTGCTGGATTGCAATCCCTAGTTGAAACTTTCTTTAATATATAATCTTTGATACTATAGAAGAAAAGTTTATATTGCGTTTTTCGAAATTCATCCCCTAAAGGGATAAAAAAGAGCTTTCCACTCCACGGGAAACGTCCCAATTCATATTACTATCTCTTACTGAACCTGTAATTGAGGCAGAAAGATAAATTCGGCCGTTTCCATGAAAATACGAAGGAAAAACATTTCGCACTACATCTGTAAAATATCTCGCAACGAGTACGCAGCTGCTGCAAAGCTAGCGATGGATTGCAAGTATCTATTAAAAAATATTGGCAACTTGGTAGGAAATTGTCTTTCGAATAATGCAACGAATAATTTCTAAAGTGCATTTTTATATTTGTTATAGCAATACGAGTATTTAGTGCGTATTATACAAACGTATGTAAAGTCGGCGTGCGCGCAACTTCCGGAGCAGCGATAAACATGGCGGCGGCGAGCCAACATGGCGACGCTTCCGGTCGCGCTGATTCACATGTGATGGCTGGGCTTGCTCACTGCATTTCTGGACTGTGAATCAGCTTTACGTAAGACGTAGGTGCCCTCGAAACTAAGACGTTTTGGAATTTACTGTCTGGCACTAATTCCCGTTGTACTATTATGAGCACTTTTGAGTACCTGTTGGTACTAAACTTAGCGAGCGAGTAGACATCGACAGTAATCCAGTCTATTTTCTGACAATCAATATTAAGTGACAACATGAGGACAAGCAGCTACTGTAGCCTATGCACATCTGAGAGATGTTACATTCGCGGTTTTTGCCGAGGCTTTCAATAATGAGCGTTCACTGTGTCGAGGGCTAAAGGGATGAGGTCTCTGATAACCTTACTCTTCAGCACACTACACAACAAAACACAATGCTTTCAGTGAGTACCTATTCTATAGGAATTTGGCTGCGGTTTTCTGTAAGATAATGCCATCACCAGGTTGTTGTTGTATTCTGGCCACATCAAACGTGCCTATTTTGCGTGGTCCCAACGCTGGCCGAGTACTTGTTGGGGACTTCACATACACCCTTGAATTTCTTCGCAGATGTATGGCTGTATGCAGGTTTCCTCACGATGTTTTCCTGCACCGTAAAGCACTTGTGAATGTCAAATGATATTTCGCACATAAGTTTTTTGAAAAACTCAATTGCACGAGCCGGGGATTGAACCCACGACCGCTGCGTAGCAGCCATGCGTTGTACCGCTAAGCCACAAGCGGTTCCACCACCAGGTACTTCCCACTTTGAACTGAGTCTGAGATTTGAGCGAGACCATCCGTTGATGGAATCCTACCATACTTAGCCCTACTTGCACAATCTCGGGTTTACCAAGTAGGGTTAACAGGCTAAGTCACTACTATTCATTTAACCTCTGGGCTAGTGGCCTAACCCGGGATTATTAGATGTAGTTCCCGTTTATTATTTTGAAAATGTTCCAAGTTTTTCATGATGAGCCTTTGAACACAACATAACGGATCAAAAATATGAAAAAAGTAGTCGGTAGATACAAACTATACACTTGATACATATTAGGTATATCTACGTTGACGAAATATCGCTTGAGAAAACTGAGTTACTAAGCCTTCCCAAGCATAAGTGCATAAGTAGGTTATAAAACGTCAATTGCAAATGTATGCTTTTCAACTCCGTCAGTCCAGTAGTGTCGGAGCAAATCGGCTGTATCAGAGGAATGACAGACAGACATGCGAGTGATCCTTATAAAGGGTTCTGTTTTTTCCTTTTGAGAAATCCTAAAAATTAATCTATTAACCCCTTCGCTATGGCATCGGATCTATTTGACCCGATGCAAGTATGGTTAATTGCGGTGTTAACTAATTCTAATTACCGAACCTAGCGAAACTGTTAATATGTGTTTATTTCAACTTTATTTGAAAACACAATACAGCATGTTATAAAAGTCGAAAGGCAAAGCAAGACGCAGCCAGCTTTATTTACAGTTGCAAAACGAACGTAATCGTATCTCGTTTTATGCAATTAAATTAAAATCATTATTTTGGCAAAAAAATATATCTACCTACAAGCTTTTTTCGCAGACAGCATTTTCTTTTAGTAATTTCATATAATATTCATTCAAACGAGTCTAACGAGCCTAAATTTGACAAGATTATGTTTCTAACTTTTCCAGGTTCCAGTGGCCACCTTCCGGCTCCATCATCAGTACAACAAGTGCCTATATCATCATCATCATATCAGCCGAAAGACGTCCACTGCTGAACATAGGCCTCCCCCAAAGATTGCCACAATGACCGGTCCTGCGCCACCCGCATCCAGCGGACTCCTGCGACCTTCACCAGGTCATCGGTCCACCTTGTGGGGGGCCTACCCACGCTACGTCTTCCGGTACGTGGCCGCCACTCAAGAACCTTCCCGCCCCAACGGCCATCGGTTCTACGCGCAATGTGCCCCGCCCACTGCCACTTCAGTTTAACGATTCGGAGAGCTATTTCGGTTACTTTACTAACTATATAGCATTATACTACCTATATAGCTTTAGTACCTATATTGCATTGTCATTTCCTTTACCGCCGTTTCCATACATTATCATCACGTGATTTTTCGTTCGAATCTGTCATTTTAATACATTAATTTATTACTTATCGCTTATCGTAGGTATGCTATAGCATCTTGGCATGCTGTATTACGAAACGCCACATTCGCCACAAGTTAGATATGTTGGCTAAATGGGTGGGGCAAGGTTGCGCTCGCGCAAGTCGCACGGCCGTGGCAGTGAACTTGCTTTCTTCGGCAGTGGCGTCGCCCAACCATGAACCATAGCTAATCGTTGACATCAAATTACCTGCATTCGAGACCTCCATGGTCAGAGTTATCGGCAAATGGAGTGGGTTGGTTATTTTGCCGTGACGAGTCCCGTTAAGAACTATTGAAATTCAGTAGTACCGATAGGAGTTTAAAGATAGATTGCAAAAAAAATGTACACAGTTAAGAGCCTTTAACCACTCACATGCTTTGAAATTTTGGTTGAGCTTTATTCCTATGTAAAATAAGAGTGACAGCTGGTAACCAGAGTTACCAAAAGCAATTGAGTGGTTAACGAAAACAAAATTTTACGTCATAATTTTTGTGTTACGAAATTGAATTTTGTGTAACAACTTTTGGTAGTGAAAAAGGCGACAAAAATATTTTTGTCTATGAGCAGTCGATAATACAGGCCTACCTTTTTTTAAATATAACGCCTTTTTCTACTGGCAAAAATTGTTGAATAGATTACCTACACACTATAATTAGTATGACTAACTTTCGTAAGAAAATTGACACGGTCATCATTTTTTTTTTATTGGAGATTCTTCTCAATCGACACTTAACAGTATCCAAAAATATGTAGGTATATTAAGGATTTAGATCCTAAAGTCGTGGCTGTGAATGCGATTGTACAATGCAAACATTGCTTAACCTGTACCAATACATAAATTTTTTTTGGCATAATTTATATTACATACATATAAGTGGATATATTATACTTTTACAGATAGGTAGGTGCATACGTATACGTAGCTACATAGGTATTACAATAAGCAGGTTATGCAATGAGTTAGTATACGCAATGTGCACTAGGAAGGTTTCGGCTTCAGGAAGCTACCCTTGGCTTTAAATGACGCGTGAGTTGCATCACATACGTGTGCTGCTATGCACCTATATAAATAAACAAATAACGTACCGTAAAAACCACCTAATTATAGTTGAAATGCTCCCAACAATGGTCCTAACTTAATCGAACATCTTCCATTCATCATCATCATCATCATCAGCCTATGATAGTCCACTGCTGGACGTAAGCCTCTACTATTAACTATGCGTATAGACGCAGACTCATTAGGTTAGGAGGTAAATGCCCATAATCGCCACGCTGGGCAAGCGGATTGGCGATCGCAGCAATATGTCCACTATGATGACGCTGTTGCCTATCATCAATCTTTTATCAAATTAAATAATGGTCAGGTGACACTTCAATCCCTTAGTCGACTTTTACGACACCCGCAGGACGAGTTGGGGTGGTGACAAATGTATTCTTACTGCCGTCACCACACGGCCAATCTTCCATTACCTAAGTATAATTGTTATATTAGTCGTGTTATTCATAGGCAAAAGCTCATCACAATTCATCACATTGTTAATAATAATAATAATAAGCCCCGTCAGCGGCCCCAAGTCAGATGCAGAAGGCTGTAATCCTGGACACGGCGCGGATAGTCCGTCGGTTCCTCTCTCTGCGACCTTAACCACCGGCAGCTTGGGCCCGCTCCGTTCCGGCGGCACCCTAGGTTAGGTTTTTTATAAAGTGTTTATATTTTGTATTGTTTTTGTATGTTGTATTGTATTTTACTTTTATAGACATTTTTATAAAACACCTAGCCTAAGAGAAGAGATCAATAAAGGAATAATAATAAAAAAACCGGCCAAGAGCATGTCGGGCCACGCTCATGGTCGGGTTCCGTAGTTATTCAAAAACGGTTGGGCCGATTATTTTTGAAGTTTTATTTTAAATTATTTTATAAGCCATGGTTTTTTTTATATTTTTTGGACCCATGGATCTAAAGTTAGAGGAGGGGACACAATTTTTTTTTCTTCTGGAGCGATTATCTCCAAAAATATTGACTTTTGAAAAAAACTTTCTATTAAGTCCCTTGTTCTTTTAAGAGACCTATTCAATGATACCCCACACTAGGATTACAGCAAATAAAAAAATCTTCACCGGTTGGGGAAGTACCCGAAAAAAAATTGTTTTTGTAGTTTTTAATTTGCCAAATTGTAGGTTTCTAGTACTTTAACGGCTATGCTGCGGACAGACGGACATGACGAAACTATAAGGGTACCTTGTTTACTACGGAACCCAAAAAACTTGAACAAAGCCAATAAGAAGATTGGAACTGATGCTTATTCAGGAGTATGGGACTGAGACTATAATTATAGTTGCAGTATTAGACCATAGTTGGGTGGTTTACGCTAAGTACACAATATATGTAAGTCAATATAGGTAAATCTCGTGTTTAGTACTCAAAATGAGACAGATTCTATTTAGTAGAATACCGAGAAACCACACTAGGTAATTACTTATTACATGTTGATCTCCGGACTGTTAAAATCGAAGGATATCTCGCTCGTACAAATGCCGTGACAATTCGATCTGTCAACACTGAACAGTGTTCGGGATGATACAGTTCCGTTCCGTCCGTAATACCAAGGGCCTAAAATCGTTAAGTAGGTATCTATTTTTTTTTGTCTTATTTTATTTTAAAATAGTTACACAGCATGACAGTATTAAATACTAAATCACTGCAAACCTAACAACTAAAAACAAGTACAAAAATTAAAAATATTATACATGATTAACTGTTGAAAGACGTACATCCATCCTCTCACAGAACCTCAGTAATTCCGCACGCACAGCACTCCACCTGCCAGCAAATAAATCGCACTCAGGTGCTGATGCTAAGAGATCATTCAGGAGCGGTAAGGGGCGAACAAGAGGGGATTTTCTGTGACACGGTACGCGATATAGAGCCTGCGAATAAACCACGATCACGAGGTCGGAAATTGACTCTGGTCGGAGTTGAAACATAAAGGTGACTCTAAGCCTGCGTTTTAATCGCGATCCCACTTCCGCGTCATCCCGCTGCGCGACCTAGGCTAGGCCTCCCGTTATCGGGCACCCGTTACGAGACGCGTGACCCGGATCTGCGCCCGCGCACGGTACGCAACAGCTGGAAAAACGCACTAACTGTCGCAGCCTGAGCACGTACACATATAGAACATGCGGTAAAAACAAACCTACATAGTTCGGATTGACACGTCGTTAACTACATAGGTAGTAATAGTATTGTTAAGAAATTCGTTTTTAAAACGGTATGATATTTTCACCGTATTTTGTATGTATGTATGTATAGTACATTGTGCATCAAGGGAGGTAAGTACGGAATTACTAACGAGAGTGTTAGAAGCCCGACGCCGTTAGGCGGAGGGCTTTTAGGACTCGAGTTAGTATTCCGCTTACCAACCGTGACGCATACGTTTTTCATCACACTTGCCAACCAAAAAATAAGTTTTAAGACATAATATTATTAAATGACGTACTGACATTTCTATTACTCCCTAGGGAATTTCACTTTTCTATTACTCCCGTTACGCGCGCAAGCAATGGCGCGCTTAGACAACAAGTGTGATGTAAAATTCTTTATTTTACACTAAATGCAGGTAAAATATACATATTTATAACACAGGTACAAAGGCGCATTTATCCACGTAAGGGATATCTTCCAGTTAACGTTTAAAAGCAAAGGAGTTGCCTATATAATAATTTGGGGTAGTTATGGAATACTGTCACAAATGTTTATGAGACGAAGGTGGCCATCTATAATTGTAGACTACGTATTCTTGGACCTATTATAATGATTGATTCTTAGATTATTACAATTTTATTTATAGTTAATTAGGTGCAGCATTTCTTCGTATCGTTGGTTAGCATTTCTAATTGTAGCAAAACCACTGTTATAAATTAGTATAACAGTAGATCAAAATACCATACAGTTTGCCAACTCAAGATGCTTTTAATAAAATTCCATGCATTTCGGAACAAGGAGGAAATAATGGCATCGGAACTATCGAAAGATACAATGAAGAATGTAGGTATAGGTTTTAAAAAATGTTAGCATTATAAGCTCTTTCTTGGCCGGTTTTTCGAAATACTTATGTACAAATTATTAAAATTCACCTTGCTTTCCATCTTAAGTTATCATCATACCCATTTAACAACATACCTAGATACTATCATTGGAATGCTTAGGTACAGTCGAGTGCATTAATATATAGACACATTTGTAAGGATTCAGTATGGAGAAGTGTATATATATTAATGCCCTTGACTGTACCTATCGCAGACAAGCATTTGTACCTACATTTCTTTAAAACTGTGTAAACTGTACTTAGTGCACTTACCAACAATAAAATCATCTAGGCACTACTACTACTAAATATTACCAGAAACCTTTTACAACTACATCATCAAGCTGTTTCTAAATAGGCATCTAAAGAGCACAGCAGTTAAACACCAGGAACTGTCATCGCGATCGGTCATAATTCCATTACAGTTACTGCGTCTACTTATGAGTGCAATTAAAAGCACAAGTAGAGTGCAAGGCAAGTCACCGCTAAGTAGTGACACTTGCGAAGCAGGCTGGGCCCGCGTGCCATGACCATTGCTGTCGCTAGTTGGATGACTTGGACTAGGTGAATGGAACATGCGAGCTGATCGATCTTACCAAGAAATCCGATGCGTCAACGAGATTTTTACTATGGGGTATTCAATTTGGGGAACAAATGATTGTAAGAGTGAAGTACTAAAATTTCATAAACAGTTGTTCGTAACCACTCTAACCTTACCTATCGTTGAAGCGCCAATTGCGGACACAGTAATCCCAATATCGATGTACAATCTTAAGAATATGCGACACCCCAACGTGGTCCATGTGATACGTACTCTAATTGAAATTTTGTAATTTGCAGCCACAGAAAAGTTTTACTGTCTTTCTATCCCTTGTATGCCTTGAAAAAGAAAAAACAATACCTAAGTAATCTAAGTATACTCGTACATTAAATTTACTTAAGTAATCTAAGCAGTGTACTTCTACATCCAATTAAAAATTCATTGGCATTATACATATTAAAACAAAAACAACTTAGCGTAAATAATGGTGAGCTTTTTAGTATAAACGTCTCACTTAGTTCCTTTACCATAAGGACGAAATTGGCTTCTACCTTTATACAAATTAAATATCCAAACACCCTTATGCCAAGGGACAAATTGGGACGTTTTTAACTTTTTAGTAAACTGCTCACAATTGAATTCATATCTTGGATGGTATTCCATTCCGCTAATAAACACGATAATCAAGCTGTATTATTATTGCTGACGCCACTAGTAAACCGCCCCGTGGACTGGTCCACAAAAAGTATGCATATATTTGAATTTAATTTCGCAAACAGGAAATACCGAGCCACTCGTCGACAAGTTGTTAACAAAAAGACAAAAGAAGCTAGCAGACTCGCACAATAATGCGGAAAATATCTCGAGCTGGACCATTAACGGGTATGAAAAACCTATAACAGCTATTAAGTGGGTATGTCTGTACATCCTGATTGAAGTACCTAGTAGATATATAACAGGATCCAATACAGATAACTGGGTTGCATCATCCGCTTCCAGAATGTAACTGATAAAAGAGTAGTAACAGTACCAACAATTTAGTTTAGTTTCAGACTATTTGGAGAAATGATTATTTGAACTAACACTAACCAGTTTTGAATAGAAAATATATGTGAGTGGATGCACGGATCATGCCTAATTAATAGTTTCCATTGTTTTGTTGGCTTTGGTAATGAGAGTGCATTATTTTCAATTAGCGGTGCAGATGCGTAGGGTTACTCAGGTTACGAATTACGAAATGATATCCACTCGGACTCCGCGCTTTAAAGCCTTTAACACGTTCGACGCCGGTGACACGCATATGTGACCGAAAAAACTGTACTCCTATGCCAGTGACACACATACGTGATCAAAGTAATCTTATTCTTATGCCACTAGCATCAATCAAGTTCTCACTCCTATGCCAGTGGCATAAAAATACGAACGTTTTTGACACAGTGCTGTGTCGCCGGCATAGGAGTAGAATCTTTTCGGTCACACATGCGTGTCACTGGCATAGGAGTTCTATCAGATCATTTCGATCGGTATAGTATTAGCACTTAGTGAAACAGTACCGGAGGCGAACGTGTTAAAATGATGAATGAATTAAGTATTATTAGATCCGGTGACTACTGACTACAGATAATCTGAATGTTATGTTCTCATATGGATAGATATAACTACAGATAGATTCCGAGTCAATTTCCGACTAGGCAAGCAAACATGTTAAGGTGCGTTTAAACCAAAAGAGCATTCGCTGTTCTAGCGCCCGTTCTAAGAAATCAACCAATTACGTTTCGTGTACCGATCGAATTTCGTACAGTGGGAGGTTAGAACAGCGAATGCTCTTTTAGTTTAACCGCACCTTTAGGGAATGGAACGAAGTTGGCAATCAGTTGTTCTCATGATTGGATATGCCTACCACCACCGTTGCATAACTACAACGTAGTAACGAAGTATAAACAACAATGCGGCGCTTATAATCACTCTTATTGGGCCTTATTTATGAACTCTACGACTGTTTGCAACTGGTATTGTAATCTCAATGACTTCTTATGAATAAAATTTACTGTCACTCAAATTCAAGCCAAATCTTTGAAAAGCGTAACCACAATGGAGAACAACGCCCATAACGCCGTTTTTGAAAAAAAAACAGTCTATAAACGTGCAACAATTGTAGGGAGTTCATCAATCTTCGAGCGTAGCGTGCAACAGGCAGGAGGGGCGCGGGCGCGGGGGCGGCGACAATGACTCCGGTCATCCAGAGAAATTATTAATTGGCC
>JALPQI010004680.1:0-96855 GCA_025490895.1 Thaumatotibia leucotreta
GTAAACCAGTTTCTTCACCCATTATGTGAAAAGTAAAGTTGCACCTGCGGTTAATTGAAAAGTTTCTATTTCTGTGCTTTCTACAAAAAACGAATGATACGAGTTCGCTATCACACTTTTAATAGTAAACAGACGTATGTCAATTATAATCGATTATGTGTTAGCAACAATTTAGGTAGAGAGTGTCTCAAGTGTCTGGAATTTTAATCCGCCATCAGACTGCATTCAAACGATGCTCTTAAATATGTTTTGTTCGGCAGGGGGAACATTTCCCCTAAATAATGGTTGTCGCCATGTCTTATATAGGTATAAACTATTATTTTATTAATAACATATCGGAAATAATTGAACTTCATAGGCGATAATTTGAACCAAATTCTAATAAGAACATGTTTTACAGGACAGAATTTTTATAAACTTAAAACGAAGTAACTTAACTAATCACTACGAGTTTCAAAATTATCTTCGCTAAATCAAATCTACCAGTTATAAGAAATTTGCACAGCCAACATAATTATTGCAACTGATAAAGTTCCAAATTATAACTCCATAATTCGGGCAACACACGGATTGCGGCGTTATCAGCACGCGACTGTTGCCACAGCGTTGCCCAACCGTTGCCAAACCTAAGACAATGCCGCGTGCACTAGACAATGATATTGCGGATAACTTGGGGACTCGCGGACCATTTCAAATCTATCTCGATAATAAACCTTAAACCCCCTACTATCTGTAGTAGAAGACATCGCAGTCGCGTGACGACATTTTGGAATTTTGATGGTTATACATAGGTATCATATATTTAAGATATATTATATACTAGCGTTGGAAAGGATGATTTAATGAGACAGTGATCAATATTCTCAATAACGCTACGTCACATTTCGCAGACTGTATCGCTTTTCGTAACCTAAACTTCGACCTAATCTGGATATTTAAAGTTTTGTGCACATAAATAAGTGAAAATGTTTTTGATTACACAAATGAAGATTATAGCCAATATAAGAGTAGTTAGATAGATATATTACAGAAAAGCACTTATGGGGAGGTCTGTGAATTTCGCGTACTAGCGATGAGCTGTTTTCCTCTTTAACCCTTAATTTGGCAAATAAAAAAAAATCGTGCGTTCCAGCCTCCTCGCCATTGTATAGAGCAGAAAATTCTGTCTTAAAAAAAAATACAAAAAGTGGGTCGAAGACTATGTTGATTGTGACATACACTGCCAAATTAAGGGTTAAATAAAGTACTAATATACCTTTGATGTCTTCGGCTTCATTGACCATGCGTATCGCCTTTGCGGTGGCTTCAGAGTATTTTAGACATACATTTGATACGTTGATTTCTGATGCATTGAAGGTGAACGAAACTGTGATCGAATTACAAATTGTATAGGTACGTGTCTTGGTTATGCTTAAATATTTCCTCAGAATAGGAAGTTTTATTTCCTTTAAAATTTCTTACATTTCAACTAAGAACCAATATCATTAATTGAAGTTTTCATCATAACTATATGTAGCATGCAATGCACGCTGAACATATTTTTTCTACTCCAGCATTTCTATCTGTCAGTTGAATGATTGCCAGGGATATAAAAAAAAATACTTTAACGTTTGATATTGTATTACATGTTAATAAGTCCATTCTTAAGGGTTTCATTCCATATTGTAATAAGTACTGTTTTTATTTACATAGGTGAGGCAAACAAAAATTACATTCCGCCAGCATTATTTTGTTTAAATGTAAAAATAGTTTTTCGGAGTGGAGTTAATATCAAATGTTTTGTTGCATTTGATTATTTTGTTGCCATTTTCTGTTATATTTTTTAATCATACGTGAAATGTGAATTTCAAGTAAAAACGCAAAGTAAATTTGAGATACTTCCTGGTGACGATGGTCAATAAAAATGTTGTTACTAAGCGTCAGTTTTTTCCTCGCAAGTGTGTTGAAAAACGTCGTATGGAACTCGTGTGCATTGATCATTACACTCGCTGCTGTCTTAACAGCGATCACTTGCCGCTCACGTGCACAATATTACATACTTAATACCTCGCAAATAGGAGAACAAGACGCGGCAAGTTACGAAAACCTACAATAAAAATGTCATGGACATGTGACCCGTAATGACAGTCACGTTTTTACGCACTGCGTATGTTCTAAGGTCAGTCTTGGCGTGCCCAAAAGAGGACATTACTAGATGTTATCTAAATGGCCGGCATTTGTTATGAGAGCTGCCTGTGACAGCTACCCGCTAAGGCACGTCGCTACGCGGAATACATGCGAAATTTATCCAAAATTACATAAGGAACAAACAGTTTCTGTAGACGTGAATCGAGTTTGCCATTTTGGATGTGTATCCAAATTTCTTAGGTTTAAAACAGATAAACGTTAAGGTGCGTTTAAACCAAAAGAGCATTCGCTGTTCTAGCGCCCGTTCTAAGAAATCAACCAATCACGTTTTGAGTACCGATCGAATTTCGTAGAGTGGGAGGTTAATAGAACAGCGAATGCTCTTTTAGTTTAACCGCACCTTTAGATGTGTAAATTAGTAGGAATTATCATTATCAATCTGCAAGATATTTATAGTGTAATTTGCTATTCCTTGGAATTGGAGAATACTTAGAAATGCGTTGGAGTACATTTAATTAATACACATTATGTAGATAGCTTCTTGAAAGTAAAAGCTCTTTCATTAGCACTAAAGGTATAGCAGTTGGAACTGTGGAAAGCACTACTCGTTTAGTGTTGAACATTAAACAAACAATGTGTGCATCTCAAACATACGACAATTCATTAGTACGTACCCTAACAAAATTGTCTTTCCTAAGTAGAGACAATTTGAATAGGTACCTACACAATAAACGTAATAATTATTAGAATGCCAAAGTGATTGTTTTGCAATTATGTGAAAGCAACAAAGAAGTATGTATGTACACGTGATTTCTCTCATAATAACGACATAAAGAAATTAAATCATTGAAGCTCGTCATTTTATAGCCTATACTATAAATAACATTTAAATGATTATGCCTTTGTTACGTTTTAATTATTTAACAAAGCGACATTCTATAATACAGTCCCGTGTGCAGTTGCGTACTGCTTATTTGGTAAACCATAACTCTTTGGTAACTTTACCACCCGTCAACATTTTACGCGTACGGCATAACCAGAGGGCTACTCTCTAGGACGTAATCGCACAACATTTCACCATTAAAACAAATATTTACTCCATAAACCAGCCGATAGAATCTGCGGAGATTAAGGCAGTGTGTAGCCGTCCCCCCGAGCACTATTCTAATGAGATGAGATTTGAGTGATACTGAGTAAAGCTGCGGTGAAAGTAAGAGGACAGCACATCAGGGCTCGAGCTTGGTGCAATGCTTGAGAAAGCTCTGGGAGCTTTCGTTGAACTGCGCCTTAACACGTGTAGTGTATCCTATCGTAGTGTGGGGTGTACATTAGGCCATCGTGTTCCGGCACACGACCGCTTGGCCCACTGGCGGATGACCCTGCAGCTGGTATGCTTTTGCGCGCAAATTTTACGATGCAGCGACCATTTCTATTTATTATCATGTGTAACTATAACTATTTTTGATGACATTCTGGATATAGCCCATAAATGACATGGCAGCTGTGATAAGAGAGAACCGTCGAGAGGTGGCATATTTTTTCGTGGAATCAAAGGATCGATCGGTAGGTAATACTTATAAAACATACAAATATATGTTAATTATAAATACGTATTTTTCAAACTTACCCAACTATATACCTTACTTTATTCATAACAAATCAATTATAATTATTTTCGGTATTTACTCGAAAATCTTATTTTGGATGTTAAATAACAACATACTTTGTACTAAAATATAGTCACGTAGCGTTACGTTATAATTACGTTGGAATGTTATCTATTTACCTATACTATCTTCAGATGTCGTTTGATGATACCTTAGCGCTTATTTGAATGCATAGGTTACAAATAAGTATGACCCGCTGTTATTTTGTCTCTCACACCGCGCTGCATTGCCCGTACTGCCTTAGGAAAGCCTCTTGTTATTGTGTGTGCGGCGGCATCGTTTCGTTTCACGCTGACAGTACGACAGGCTTTTATTAATGCAAAATCGTGTAGAAACTTAACGGGCTTCCTTGTCGGCTTTTTGCGCCGCCATTTTTGTCAGTTCGCAGTGCGTAGCTAAGATGCCAATCCCTAACGCTCTTTAATGTGGTGTAGTTTTCAATTTCTATCACTCTTTTATATTAATGCGATAAAGACACTTGATTTTCGTTCGCGTCTAAGCTTTAGATATTAGCATCCTGGCAACACACCTTGGAATATTTAGGAAAAAACATAATATTCTGTTTTAAATAGGCGCTTGACGAAAGTTTTCTTAATGCCGCTTTCAAGATCTGTATTTGGTCTGAGATCAAATATTTATTTCATAATTCATAATTCATTTATTCATTAACAACATACGTCGTGTTTGAAATTACATAAAATATACAAAAAACAATAGTAATACAAATGTCTTAAATAAAATAAAAAAACTTAAAAAAAAATAAAATTACATTTCTACATGTAGGTAAACATACAAACATTAAAACCAACTCGAGGAAGTAAGTATTTAGGAACTTCATTTTAAAATGGTGCATTTAAGAAATAAAACTATGAAAACGGATAAACTCGCGTATATTAACTAATTTTAACTTCATTCCGACGTTTCGAACACTTTACAGGGTTCGTGGTCTGCGGATGACTCTAAACCCTGTAAAACCCTGTAAAGTGTTTGAAACGTCGGAATGAAGTCAAAATTAGTTAATATACGCGAGTTTATCCGTTTTCATAGTTTTATTTCATGAGTAATCCTCGCGGTAACCGAAGAAAATATTTGGTACATTTAAATTAATCAGTTTAATTATAATATTTAAAATACCTTACTTACCATATTTCTCATTTCTAAAATCTCAAGCCTTATAAAATATATTTTTATTCATAGTTTTTAAGTATAGGTACAGAGAGCAAGTGTCGTGTCGTGCTCTATCAAGTCACCGCACCTAACCGACTACTAACCACGGTACAAAATTTAATCACATCGATCATGGAGGCCGACCGTTACAGCTTTTGATTTAATTATTATGCCACTAAATTGCCACGTTCTCTTTAAAGCGTGAGCATATGGCAACAGTGTTATGAAATATAACCCGACACTTGAAACTTGCCATATTTGCACAATTATCAGACCCGATACATGTAAACTCAAAGCACGTGCATTTGAGTATAAAAACTTGTGTCCGGAAAATGTTCAACGGGCTGGGTGCGACTGGAACTCGCCTATTACTATTCCTTATCATCGTATACATATAATATCACACTGACGACTTTTATAGCTCGGTCGGTAGTGACCCTGCCTGCAAAGCTGGAGGTTCCGAGTTCAAAACCAGGTAAGGGCATATATTTGTGACCCTCATCATATCAGCCGAAAGTCGCATTCAGTGGACTTCTGCTACCTTCACCAGGTCATCAGTCCACCTTGTTGGGGGCCTACCTATGTACCTACCTACCTGTACTGTGGGTGTGTACCTATTTGTCAGCCTCCGTAGCCTAGTTGGTAGTGACCCTGCCTACGAAGCTGGAGGTTCCGGGTTCGAATCCCGGCGAGGGCATTATTTGTGTATTTATTTATCACAAATATTTGTTCCTTGGTCATGGTTGTCTATGTTGTTGTTGTTGTTTTTCTGGCCATTTTTTTCCGCAACTCGACATCATACGTGCCTATTTTGCGTAGTCCCAACGCTGGCCCGGGACTTGTTGGGGACTTCACATACACCCTTGAATTTCTTCGCAGGTGTATGCAGGTTTCCTCACGATGTTTTCCTTCACCGTAAAGCACTTGTGAATATTAAATAATATTTCGTACATAAGTTTTTGATAAACTCATTGGTACGAGCCGGGGATCGAACTCACGACCGCTGCGTAGCAGCCGTGCGTTTTACCGCATGGTTGTCTATGTATTTAAGTATCTATCTATTATATATATCGTCGCCTGGTACCCACATCACAAGCCTTAATTGAGCTTACCGTGGGACTAGGTCGATTTGTGTAAGATGTCCCAACATATTTATTTTATTTTATTTATTTATTTATTTGATACAAAACTGTTAGCTCCTCAGTAACTATTTCTTTCCTATGTATACCAGCCTTTGTTGAGTTACTTAATGTGGGACTGGGTCGCTTTGTGTGAGATTATTCCATGATATTTATTCATTATTATAGATCAGAAAAATAAAATACAAAATATTCTTCGACGCATCCTTAACGCTGATATTTCACGCCATGATATAGTACATCAACACATTCTCCTTTTGCAAAAAAAAAATATATGTATATTATTTCTATATAAGTTATATCTGCATGTTAGTCTTCACCAAGGAATCAAACCTTAAATACTTCTTATATGCTTAAAAAATAAAAACAAAATCCAATTTCTTCTGACTAAAGTATTCCATTCCCATTTTAGGATGAAGTAACATGTTTGGTTACTGACCAAACGGTAAAAACAGCACCACTATAACTAATATGGATTTAAGCACAGAAGGAAGTTAAGTATCGTTTCGTTGGCTTAGTATAAAATATCGAGCAATTCATTCCTTTTATGTTAAATTGAATGTTTTTTTTAATGTTGGTATTCGATTCGATTCGGTATCGAATACAGAGAACTGGCCGGTAACAGCTACCTATACATACATATAAGGGATATTGCTAATTAGTAAACATTGTGCATGTGAATTTTAGTGTAGGTTAAGGAATGACATAACATAGTATTTGCAATTAGAAAGCACTTTTATTTGCGTGGTACTAAATTCGCCCACGGAAATATTTAAAAGATGATAATTTAGGGAATGTATGTTTCGCACGAATGGTTGCAAAAGAAAGTAGCATCATTAATGCATTCAAAAATCATTGATATTAATGGAGCGCTTCTAATAAAGGTAAGCTAAAGGGATACAGGGATTTATTTTTAATATTTGAATAGGGGAATTAGAGATTTACCTAACCTAATTTATCAGGGGGGTTTGAAAATATTTCATTACAAATCCCTGTTCCTTCGAAACAAATATTATATGATTAAGACTTTTGTGAAATACGGGGAGCTGTATTACTTAGCTTAACTTATCTCTTGTTTGATCTATTATTTGTGTCCTCGTCAATAGGTATAATAGCTGGAGAGCCAGTGAACCCTGAGAGTAACGGTCTTCCTGTAAGGTTAGAAATTTGTATACTAACGGTTTATGGAATTCTAAAAGCAATAGCCATGACCTGGCAGGCGTCAGCCCTGCACGTCATCAGGCCCTTTATTTTTTGAACTGTTAAGTAAATTGGATTTCAAAACTTGTTTCTGTAAGTTTGAAAAATTTATAGGATAAAGTTAATTTATTGTACATCTTAAAAAAAATTGACAGGCGATTACAATAAGCAGAAGTATATGACAGGTCAATTAGAAAATGCACAGTTGATGAGGTAAAATAAACTTCATCCTGTATACTCGAAATTTTTACATGTCTTCAAATAAACGTCTCGGAATAAGTATGTGCAATGCCAGGCGGTTTTGAACAGCATAAGATCTTGCCAGGCGAGGAGACAGTTAAGTAAATTTGGTTTCAAAACTTGTTTCTGTAAGTTTGAAAATTTAATAGGATAAAGTTTATTTATTGTACATCTTAAAAATAAATTGACAGGCGATTACAATAAGCAGAAGTATATGACAGATCGAATAGAAAACGCACAGTTGATGAGGTAAAATAAACTTCATCCTGTATACTCGAAATTTTTACATGTCTTCAAATAAACGTCTCAGAGTAAGTATGCACAATGCCAGGCGGTTTTGAACAGCATAAGACCTTGCCAGGCGAGGGGACAGTTGCACCTCTCAATCGCACGCCCTTAGCAACTACTCTACTACTACTAGCGACTAACTAGCGATTACTCGCCTGTATTTTTTTTAAAGATGTAAGTACAATAAATAAACTTTATCTATTAAATTTTCAAACTTACAGAAACAAGTTAAGAAACCCAATTTACTTAACTGTCCCCTCGCCTGGCAAGGTCTTATGCTGTTCAAAACCGCCTGGCATTGTACATACTTACTCTGAGACGTTTATTTGAAGACATATAAAATTTCGAGTATACAGGATGAAGTTTATTTTACCTCATCAACTGTGCGTTTTCTATTCGATCTGTCATATACTTCTGCTTATTGTAATCGCCTGTCAATTTATTTTTAAGATGTACAATAAATAAACTTTATCCTTTTAAATTTTCAAACTTACAGAAACAAGTTAAGAAACCCAATTTACTTAACTGTCCCCTCGCCTGGCAAGGTCTAATGCTGTTCAAAACCGCCTGGCATTGTAATTGTACATACTTACTCTGAGACGTTTATTTGAAGACATATACAAATTTCGAGTATACAGGATGAAGTTTATTTTACCTCATCAACCGTGCGTTTTCTATTCGATCTGTCATATACTTCTGTTTATTGTAATCGCCTGTCAATTTATTTTTAAGATGTACAATAAATAAATTTTAACTATTAAATTTTCAAACTTACAGAAACAAGTTAAGAAACCCAATTTACTTAACTGTCCCCTCGCCTGGCAAGGTCTTATGCTGTTCAAAACCGCCTGGCATTGTACATACTTACTCTGAGACGTTTATTTGAAGACATATAAAAATTTCGAGTATACAGGATGAAGTTTATTTTACCTTATCAACTGTGCATTTTCTAATTGACCTGTCATATACTTCTGCTTATTGTAATCGCCTGTCAATTTTTTTTTAAGATGTACAATAAATTAACTTTATCCTATAAATTTTTCAAACTTACAGAAACAAGTTTTGAAATCCAATTTACTTAACAGTTCAAAAAATAAAGGGCCTGATGACGTGCAGGGCTGACGCCTGCCAGGTCATGGCTATTGCTCTTAGAATTCCATAAACCGTTAGTATACAAATTTCTAACCTTACAGGAAGACCGTTACTCTCAGGGTTCACTGGCTCTTGGACTATAAGTATAATTATCAATCAAACGTTTACCAGAATAATAGATGCTTGCAAAGATTTGACTTATTAAAATAGTGATGATAAAAATGGACAAAATGCCACCAAGAAGGGTTAAATATTACGCAAAAGGAGCGAAAGCGCTGGCTGGTTGGACCACTCTGTAAAATTAATAAATGCTTCTACTATTTACATTGTTGTAGCTAGCGCAAACTTAGCAATTTACATAATTTATTATAATATAACGTCACATTTACTAAAGTAGGTACTTGAAAGCTTACCTGACGATTTCAAATAAATGATTGACGCTCTACAACTAACCATTAAGAACAATTTTATGATTCCACAAGTACATTAAAATAAAGCAACAATGTTAACCCAACAGAATGCCGTTTCCTATGGAATTTTGATCATTTCAGCCAAGGAAAAAGTTTCAAAAACTCAATATTTAATTCGCAAGTTGAATTAAGGTCTTTTAAAGAAATATATTACATCTCTAGTTACGTTTATGTCTATCGCTATCAAAAAATAATGAATTTTAGACAATCTTGATTCTTCTCAAAATGGATTGAATAAAAAACTTATTTCTCATTTTGTCGATTCCTTGCTCACAAACATGAGTAACATAAGCACTATTTCAATCTTGATGTGATACATTTACATGTAATGGATATAGCCCAGTTAATCGAGAAATGGTCACAAGATATGACACGTCGCCTATGTGGTCCGGCGGCGTAATATAATCGGACCAAGAACACGTTTCCAAGAGCTCTCAGTGAGCCAATATAATACGTCCAGCTTGGCAATCTTGTGCCAGTTCTTAGTAATTTATTGTTTACCTAACGAAGGACCTCAAACGAAGAAGGAATGATACTCGTAGGTACCTAAAAATGATACGCACTGGGGGGCAACCACGATTCAGTTTCGGAACTATTCTAAATCGCAATAATATGACGTTCCATACAATAACTGTCAAAAACTGACAAGCAGAACCTAAACTTAATTGCATTAAGATAAAAGATGGTAGCTCCTCTGTTAATTTATTGTGTGTTTATGTACAGTCAGCTGCAGAGAAAAGTAGACCCCCTTGCATAAAAATTTGTATGCAAGGGGGTCTACTTTTCTCTGTAGCTGACTGTACTTAGGCGCTTATTATAAATATAAGTCAGTGCAAAACAGCTGGTGCATCATCTTTATGATTCAGGTTAGTAAAACAGCCGTAGTAGGCTTTAGTGAATTGATTTGATAATTGCACATGTAGTAAAATACAAACAACAATACGTAATTAAAAGACATGCCATTTTATAAAATATAATATATCACAGAATCTGTTCAGATTCAGCCAATTTCATTTAACATTGATTTAAATTACTAATATCTATGCCCGTATGGAATATGCATGTAATATTCATACATATTTAAGAATTTTGAATATGTATGTCATTGGCTAAATCGACCAAACCATTATTTGTATATAATTAGAAGGTGCTTAAGCTCATTTGATTGATAGATATTGAAAGTAATTAATAAACTATTTCATGTGGTTACCGCCGTAACCACAAGAAATGGTGCCCAAATCTAGTAACTAATGTAACCTTATGGTTACATGTGTTTATACACATTCAGTCTGTAATATCACGTAGCCCACCGTATTTTTCACACATGTTACACAGTCTAGCGTCTCCAATCAATTATACACGGTGGTTCCAGTAAATCGAAATGATTAAACTTTCATTAAGTCGCCAAATCTGTTCGATCTGAAGTTCAACTTTCAACTGTAAATCTATGTGTTTAAGGTTGTTTCTTGCATATAAGTTGTGCCTAGATAAGACATTGCCATGTTTTCTTCTGTAAATGTTATTAGAAAATAAGACGAATGGATGCTCTTCTAATTACCAGCCATTGCGCAACAGAATCACTCAGTGCCTATATTCATTTGTCTTTTTAAACTTTTATTTGTATCAGGCTATTTCGTTCACCATCGAGAAAGTCGTGAGCTTAAAGAAAGGTGTTTATCTTACAAAATTTGTACCTAAATGCATTTTTGGATAGTTATATATGTATCACCAATGGCTTTTAGCTGGGTACTCGTGAGGTTTTCATGAATTCTATTGTACCTAATAAGCATCCGCTGGGCTAGGTTAGTTGCAGTTAACTTGTATGTACCTATATAACAGTTCTTGAATTTGAGAGCAACACCATATACTTATATTTCATATACAAGAAAGACGAGTGGAGGACCTCTAAATGATCACTTTTAAAATACGCGTCAAAGACCTGTTACCCTTTCGTGATTCTGTCCTGATTTATTAGAGTTTCATTACTAATTGTGATCAAGTAAATATAAGTAATACGGTTTCCGATTTCAACATGTTTTTTAAATATGCCGTTCTATTTTTAGCATTGCCCATTGAAGCAGAAGTCGTGATTACAAAAATGCGCGAATTTTTGCATTAAAAATCGCTCCAACAAAAGCTCAAAGCTCATACAGCAGCATTGTCTCCCGAACAATGAAATGGAAATGGTATCTATTTCAATAGAAAACCTTGACAGAAACTAAAATCTCGCTGCTAAGTGTAAATGAATTGTTGTTCAGTACCTATTCCGTATTTGAACACTTAATTTTATAAGCAGCTGCATAATATACGCATTAGATTGACATCCTGTTCAAAGAAAACGACAAAGTCCTAATCTGTAGGTACAATTTCTTCACTTTACTAAGGTCAAGTTCACTACTAGTACCTTTTTTCTTGCTTTATTTAGTAAGAAAGTGCTATTTTAAGAATAGAAAATAATTTTATTTCCCTTTTTCATTGAAAATTTTATATGCCTACAACAAATTTAAAGTGAAATGCAGTTATGACAGATTTGAAATATTATAAGGGGTTTAGCAGGCTAACGGACAAGAGGTGCCTTACCACACGGACAAGGTCGATATTTCAAGTCAGCCTCCGTAGCCTAGTTGGTAGTGACCCTGCCTACGAAACCGGAGGTTCCGGGTTCGAATCCCGGCGAGGGCATTATTTGTGTATTTATTTATCACAAATATTTGTTCCTTGGTCATGGTTGTGTATGTATTTAAGTATCTATATGTATCTATCTCCACAACACAAGCCTTAATTGAGCTTACCGTGAGACTAGGTCGATTTGTGTAAGATGTCCCAAGATATTTATTTTATTTATTATTTAAGTGATATACTGGCAGACCCTAAGAATTACTCCACGCTTAATATCAGTCCTAGATATTCTTTTGTTTTAGAGATACAAGTAGTCAAGATAATGCAGGCGCGGATCCAGGACTTCGTTGAGGGAGAGGCACTGCCCTATGATATGATAGTATTATATACTTAAAACAGCACCTAGGCATACCTAAGTCCAGAGTAAAGGGGAGGATCCACGCCTGAGCTAATGTCAAAGAAGCAGGTTGAAAATGTCGTATTTATTTTGAATACTGATCAAGTCAGATCAAACTAACAAATTTGTGTTTGATGATAATAAAATAAACTACAAAATATATAATATTTCACGTAAATTCCGTCGTCATGCTAAAAATTTAATTAAAAAGAAGGTCTCGAATTTGTTATAGGTATTTTTTTTATTTCATACCGCCTATAAAAAATATAACTACCACCAATGTCCGCTACACTACACACATATAAAAATATTTCCATAAATCTTCGTGCGTTTGTTATTGCAACCCTTTATACTTTTGTTGTATATACAGTTGAAAAAGTTAAGAGAAGCTGCTGTTGTATGTAGTTGCATTGTAAACATGTATTTTCTCTTTTAATAAGGTCTCGACTACATGCAACAGACAACTTATCTACTTACGTTTTTTGTCTATACTATCTATGCGATAAAGGATGTTACGCACTGCAAATCGTCTGTTTACGTATCGGTAATTGACAGATGGATTTTCAAAAGAATCTGGTTTCCTAATAAATATTCATTCATCTTAATATTGTGTGAAGGGCGCATTGAGCAGTCTTTAGGGAGGGCATTTTAAGAAGAAAGCCCTTAATAGACACCCCAAAGTCACCCCTAATGCACCGTCGTCTCGTTCTGGGTACAGCAGTAAATAATCGATGCCACACTCCGTCTATTGTATTGATTGAATGTCCCCTTCAAGAATGTCATTAGGAATACATACTATCTGAAACGTCACTACACCTACCTAGTATAAAATTAAGTATCCAAAGCACTAAAGTAAGTCCCGACTATATGCAATTTGCATTTAGATATACATATTTATCAATTTACTTTAAATGCATAGTTTGAAATAGTATTTAGTATTGTATATTTAATCTAATCTACCAGATGTAATCACGCTTTCTTCATAGCCAGGTAGGCATCGCATCTACAAGTAATATTGACAAAGCTAATAGATTAAGTATTACGTTACACAACTGCAACTAGGTATCAAATAAAACTGAATCTGACCAAACCCCAGTTATTACGCACGTAAGGTAAACAGTGTATACCAGGTACAGTGATTCTATCGCAAGCTCATAGTTTTACACCGACACATTCAATTACGCAGTCACCAAAATGGCGGACACTATCCTTGTTTGAAGCACTATGCAAATCGAGTTCAGCTTATAGCGGTCCAATTGAATTCAACCGTGCGGTAATAGTAGGCTAGGTTATAATGACCGTTGTTACAGTTATGGTCCTGGCTAGCAATAACAAAGATGAGGAATAAAAATTACAATATCAACACTATTAGTACCACTACTTACACTTCTCTCTCTAGTTATTATCTAAATTTAATAGATGGAACAAGCAATAGGTGACGTTCCATTGTATATTAACGGAGAAAGGGAAGCGATAGAGAACCGCAATAAAGGTTGTAGCTGCCAGCAAATCTGGGTGGAACTAATGGCGATATTTCGATACAATAACTTCGTTAATACTTTCCTCCGTTCTCTGTAACCAGTAAATACCTAAGTCATATAATTTAAGCTTTTTTGTATTGAATTGTATCCTGGCCATTTTTCCGCAATTATATAGGCAAACGTGCAGTTGGGTACAGTATTATCTATAGGTGTTTGATAGTGAAATTATTAATTTCATGGACAGCTTTTTTTAAATAAAGGAATGGAGATCACAATACAATTAATTACATAGATTAATCAAAAGTCATGATTTAATCATTATCACAAATTGTGACCGTCCATGAAAGCGAGTGTCTAATTTCTGATCATTGACTGAATTTATGTCAAACATGAATTACCTTTGAAAGATATGACATGCAGAAAGAAAGCCAGATAGGCATCTAATGAGCATGCAAGGGAGATCGAATGATAAGTGTAGGTGTGACCTTGGTATTGAAAACGATCCCAAATGAAAGTGAAACAGATTTCTTTTCTCTTTACTGTTAGATTGTTACGTTTGACGGTGACTTAACCAACACTTTGTTACGGCAATCTGATTGATCTGATCTAAACTGTTAGGTTTATTTTTAGTTGATAAAGTTTAACTCGACATTTTCGTAATTTTCCAAAGAAGCCGTTCTGCATAGGTATTCCGTTCCTATCTCGCTATAGAACCAAATTTAATCGGATAGATAATACAGAATTATTATAAACTTAGGTAGGTAATCTGAACATATAGACAAAAGTGCAAAACCTCGAGTAGGTATAGCTAGTTATTCTGAAAACAAATATATAAGCACAGAATAGATCCTACCTACAAAATATAACAGACAGACTAGCTTTGTCTGATTTAAATACAATCAATAAACACTAAACAGGTATGTGCTTTTAACATTGACACTTGTAATTTAATGCATTATCATGCAAAAAATTGTTATGTTAAAGTATTTATAGTGCAAGACAATGACAATTTCGGTCTACGTTATATTTTTACAATACATATTGTTATGCAATAACGATCATTTATTGTCAGAACATCATCATTATTCTTATCAGTGACAAGGAGTACCTGCTATTAGAATAATAACGTCATCAGTACTTTTTGGTCTAACCGTGTCCAAAGTGGAATAATAAATAAGGTAGCTATGTTGTGACCATTCGTATGTATACTTTACCTTGGGCATTGGTTCGTAAAGATGACTACATCATTTAGTAAATTACATATATTATATGAGACCTCATATATGTGTTAACGAAGGTTGTGAAAAATATCAGCCTACCTATACAGTAATGGAATGTTAATTAGCAAGAATTGATAAAACGGAATGATGACGACTGAGGGAAAAAGTGTGTTTTACTCAACATCGAACAAAATACCTACGAGAATCCTACATCTAGTGCCTACGAATAATTTGATTCGCGTTTTGCAAACAATTCAATTTATTATCCAGACACAATGATTCATGATTGAATGATCGCACGTGACAACCAAACGTAAAACATGTATTTAAGATCAATCATTTTGAATCCTAAGTTAATAGATCCAAGGCCAAAAACTTACCAACAACAAAGCAAGAAATGGCTTCTAAAGATTAGCGTCACGCTACTTTCTGATCGCCATATCTCAGTACGAGCTGTACGAAGAGTTTTTGAAGGATACGAAAAAGAGTATAACTTATGTAAGCGAAGGAAACAAGACCGTGATCTTGAAGAGTGTGAAAAACAAATATGACGAAACAAAAAGGTTTGCAAACAAATCATCCTGGCCCTTAGTTCACGACCTTCTTACCGAAGTCGGTCAGAGAGGCGCTAACCAAGCGGGAAACCAACTATAATTGGACCCACCAGAGACCTCAATGTAAACAACCAAGATAACAGTACGGCTGGCTCTTAAGAATGCACCTAGAAAACCAACGCATAGCTAATTTGGTAAACGAAAAGTACAACGGTGCATTCACAATTAGAGGCTGCATGGTTAATTTTAAAACAAATTAAACCTCACCCTGATCTAAATCGACTGAATAAGTGTGAGATTCATTCATCGATTTGTAATAGAAAGGTCAATTAGCCAGGTACTGGTTTAAGTAATTTAGTTATATATCTAATAACTAACCATGTCTTGTCACGGGAAATGACACCTAAGTATACATAAAATTATATTAAATAATATAGTAGGTACATATTATTACTCATTTTAAAAGATAAATTGTGATAGTTCCTTTTACTTAACTATAATTAGATATTTACACACAACTAAAACTTTTATAGTTTTTTTTGTATATTAAGTAAGTTAATTTATATTATAACTAGAACACAAATAATTTTAACTCAAAAATCCATCTATCACGAGACCTCGACACAATTCTATCAAGTCAAGCAATAATACTCATTCAAGTTCTTAGCGTGAACAGCTGTCCGTCCATCGGTCAATATTTGCTCGTCATCCAAACGACAGGAAGGCCACACATGCCCAATGAGATAATAATAAAGCAAAGCACAATAATTTACGCTAATGACGACCTAGACTTTGAGCAACCTTGGTCATATTATCTTTGTACAAGAAGATATTCAAGCCTGGCATGACATTGCTATGAGTCGATGACATGGAATACATTCAAAATGTCACTTTTTACATTTTATGAATTCGTACCGGCTTCGAAATGCAAGGAAACCGGTTATTAACCGAAATCTCAAAGTAATAAAAAATAATTTCTGGTCTAATTTTAATAATTCACGAACTATTAATAAATAAAAAGGCTATAAAAACTTGGATATTGCTCCTTGCCTAATTTAATTAGTTTCCTAGTTAAATTTGCAACTTAAGAATGAAGAATAACATACAGAAACATGTACGAGTAGGTATAATAGTTAATTTAATGTGCCACGCTTAAAACATTATCTTCTAAATTTATGGGCTCACCCATCACGAAGATGGCACAAAGTCAAGGCGTGGCAATCAGCATTCGAAGGTTCACACTTACGTGTGTGTCAAGGCACCAAGTACATCAATACATGTAATACGTAGCAATAAAGTTGACAAACGTTAGCCAATATGCATGCCATTACAAGGCATATAATAAGCACAAGGTTGAAGCTAATATTTGATCTAGAATTGTGGCGCATAATTAGGAGTCAATAGTTATAAGCTTAAACAATTTGTCAAATGTTGCATCAGAACGTGATTGATGTTTTGAATCCTGCATACTTATAAATGATAAGATTAAACTTGTTGAAGTCCGATAGACTGAGTATCTACAATGATAGCTGAATATTCAAATGAATGATCACAGTAGATAAAAATCAATAACAGAACTAAGGAGTTGAAACGAAAAGAAAGTGTCTTAACGTGTGACATCCTAACACGGTAATCTTAACGAGAGAAATTTGCAGTGTCCTGTACGCTACAAATGCGCACATGACTGTGTCATCTAGATTAGTTATAATATCAGTAATTTAATCGGTGGTTATGTAGGTAACTAGGTCCATCACGGTTTTAAGCCATAAATTAAGTTCCAAAATGTTTAATATGTATAATATGACGCAAATTACATTTGCAATGCAATGAACACTCGGAACATTGCGCTTGAATGTTTATCCTTAAATGTTAACTTCATCCAAAAGGCTACAATTAGAGTGACATAAATAATATTGTAATAAAACTAATATTAATCATAGACTGTGCGTAAGTCGCAAACGCGTCGTGTTTTTTAATTTACTTTAGACATTGCAGAAGTAAAATGTTGAATACCGCATGTTTTTAATGACTACGACTACAAATAGTTAACTGACAGATGAATCAATGCGCGTGAGTTTAATCCCATTTACTCTCACGTATGACATAACACACAGTTATCTCTATAGATAATCTCCATGTAAAACTAAACGTCGGGACACTTCGTGGACACGACACTATCGTAAAATCAGATGGCTGCCAAAAAACGCTGGGACAATCCACGGATGAATAACTAGAAATTCATGTATGCTTCAATGCAGATTAACTTGTTTATAGTTTATACTATTTATCTAACCGTATCTTTTGTAATACATACATAGAGTGCACAATTTGAATGTTAGTAATTTGCGTCGTAATTCAACATCATTATTTACAACGATGCCAGCAAATTGGATCCCATAGAAAATTAACACTACAAATGATGTACTTAGCTAGCAATGGTCACACATGCGAGTTACTATATGAGCCATTGCGGGATCGTTACTGTCATGGAATATTTTTTAAATATAGGTACTTCTTTATTGTTCATGACACAATGTAGTAATAAAATCATTGACCACATTGCCATGTCTTTTCTCTATGATATGTATATAGTCAATTCCATTTATTGCCCTTTACGATACCTTCAGTTTTTAGTGAAAGAGAACGAATCATTTTTAAATTAAAATGTTGATTTAACTTTTTAAGTAGTAACAGCAGTGCCGGATTTACCAGTAGGCCAAGTAGGCCATGGCCTAGAGCGGCAGATTTTAGGGGCGGCAGATTTGGCACCAAAAAAAAAATTTTTTTGGTGTCAAAAAAATCATTTGGCAGATTTTACAAGCGGCAGAGTAGAAGCGAACTTTTTTAAACTTCGGCCGCGGCGGCAGAATTATACAGGATGTAACTAGTACCAACATCGAAATATCTATGAAATAATGTATCCCCTCATACAAAGTGAGTGATTAGTACAGTTCAATAGCATGGAAAAGTCAATATTAATCAACATACTCGTACTGTGACAGATACAGTGGTAGATTAGAGTTTATACGAAGAGACTGGGGTTGTGCTTTGTATGTAAATTAATAACAATATGCGACTCTACCCTTACCACACAAACTTTAAAAAGCGGTCCTTGAATTTGCAAAATAAAGAAGTTCTACAAAAAATAAAAAACTGTCTGAGCATTAAAAAAAAATGCAACTGGGTTTTTATAGTTACTTAATTTTTTTTTACTACGCTCACTCGCAAACAACAAATAAATCAACATATTGATTAAAATTTTCATGATTCTCAATTTTCATTATCATTTTAATGACAAACGGGTCTTAATCGTGTAAACTTACGTTTAATTTTATTCTGACGTTCCGGGGATGGATGACGTCAGACCCGTAGTCGCAGGCAGACTGGTGAGAAAATGTATCAACACCTTCGAGCTGCGCGGGTTTTTCGAACTACCCACACTTGGTCTTGATTATTCACTTCTAGGCTAGGGTTGTCACTAAGCCTACACTCAACACAAAGGAGTGTTTTTGGATATTTCACCACGCTTACATTTGTAAATCACGGGATTCCACGACGAGATTCCTTGCCCCTCATTTTGATTAATATTCCGATGTTTCTTAATTTCGATAGCTTCACGTACTTTTCGGCTATGATGTATACATTCGGTTGAGAGGACTTTCGGGTTATAGAGCTTAATCAAGTGGTTTGGTCCGGATTCCAAAAAATGCTCGGCCACAGCAGACTTATTAGTTTGACGCTTTTTAACAGCCGTGATATATTATGTTCCCTGACCCTTTCCGCTCTGGTGCGTTTGGTTTCCCCAATATAGGAACTACCACAGCTAATAATCAAGACCAAGTGCGGGTAGTTCGAAAAATCCGCGCAGTTGGTGTTGATACATTTTCTCGCCAGTCTGCCTGCGACCACGGGTGTAACGTCATGCCCGAAAAGTCAGGATAAAAATAAACGTAAGTTAACCCGAATATGACTCCTAACAAAAAGCTTCACATTTTACATTAGTAAAACTAAGGGAATTCTGAAGTCGTAGGAAGTAGCTGGCGTTTAACTTTGTGTATTGTGTATGCTTGGTAGCGTATCGTAGTTTTCCCTCTCTGTCACTCTTTCATGTTAGTGCGACAAAGACAGTTAGCTACCTTTCGCTTACGATTGACGATTAAGCGCTAGCGATTGGCAACTTGGCTAAGCACCCAGGTATTTTCCAAACTGCAATGTATAGCGATCTTTTTTTTTAAAGGAATCCGCGTACTACACTACAGCATCTCAAATACACCCATGAACAGCAATTTTCTTGCGACCAAAAAGAATAAAAACTTTAATGAAAGTTTTTGAAATTACAGCCTCTAAATCTTTAATAGAAGGAATTTACGAAATGATAAAATCAGCTTCGCACTCTGGAGGATAAGAGAATCGTTCATATTTGGTAGCTGGCCACAAGATAGGAATAGTACATTGTTCATCAAGGGAGGTAAGTACGGAATTACTAACGAGAGTGTTAGAAGCCCAACGCCGTTAGGCGGAGGGCTTTTATGACTCGAGTTAGTATTCCGCTTACCTACCGTGATGCACACAATGTTTTTCATCACACTTGCCAACAAAAAAATAAGTTTTAAGACATAATATTATTAAATGACGTACTAACATTTCTATTACTCCCTAGGGAATATCACTTTTCTATTACTCCCGCTACGCGCGCAAGCAATGGCGCGCTTAGACAGCAAGTGTGATGAAAAACACGTTTCTTATTTCGTAGCTATCTAGTAGTATCTACCAAATATGACTACCAGATGGACCAAAATCTGAAAAACAGTAATTGTAACGTTCAATCATTAAAAATAAATCTGGGAATAATGAAACCTTCGAATCGATTGGAATTGCGTTTTTTTGTAAATTATTTATAGTGCGCAACAAACATAAGAAAAGAAAGTTACCTGATTATTAACAATTAAAGAAACAATCAGAAAAAACGTCGCATCAATAATGGAATTTAAAACGTGTATGTTTCAGCGCTTTCTTCTTTGAGTAGTCTACTTCGAATCAGGAATCTTTTTCTCACATGGAAGCCAGCTATGAGCTACCAAACCTGGCTACATACAGGATGGGAGTAAAAGTTGTTTTCTATAATTGTTAATTATCAGATAACTTTAAAGCCAAATAATAATGTTTTCTGGTTTTATTGTAACATTGATTGATTTGTTTTTTGTGAGTGAGCGTTGTAAAGTACTTAAAAAAATAATTTTAATTATCTATAAAAACCGAGCTGAAATTTATTAAATGGTTTAATTATGCTCAGACTGTTTTTAATTTTTGAATGTTAGCACTTCTTTATTTTCGCAATTTAAGGACCGCTATCTAGAGTTTGTGTGGTAAGGGTAGAGTCGTATATTATTATTAATTTCCATACAAAGTACAACCCCAGTCTCTTCGCCTAAACTCTAATCTACCACTATATCGGTCATTGTATGTTGGCTAGGCGTCCATCACTCCACTGTCACACCAGCTAAAAGTTCGCGTACTGTACAAAGTAAGAGAAGGCCTGCTACTGCGAACACCGAAGTTCGTAAATTTCGGGGATTTGTCTCCGTCACTCTAATGACGCCTTCATTGCCCGAAAGTTGAAATTTGCGGATTTCGTAGTTCGCGGTAGGGATGCTGGATTTCCTTTCCTGCCACGAACGCTCCGGTAGTACGCACACACGGCTGTGAAATGAAATACCTGCCAGTGTCCAAGTGTTCCTAAACGCCTAATGTACGAAGCTTTTTTCGTAACAAATTATTCAAATTAGCACAGTGGATAGGGGCGGCAAAATATAAATGGCCTACAGGCGGCAAATTTCTAAATCCGGCACTGAGTAACAGTAATATTTATGTACCTATACAAAATATTAGATGGCATATGCCGGAATCCCGAAAGGAATTCGTATAGGAGGCGAATAAAATGTGTTGCTTGCCCCTTAGAGTACCTATGGTCAAAGCGTTTTGTAACAGATTGCATATACCCGAGAAATTCGACTGATATTTATTCGCTGAGTACGACTGGCCGAGTTGTTTCGGTATCACCCGCAAAAACCGATGTCTTGGGTTCTAATCCCAACTCTGAAGTTGGTACACTCGGTATTTTTTCTTTGGTGTATTAGTTAATTTAGATTAGATGCCTACTCATGGTTAAATTATAGGTATATTAGGTAAATGTATACTCGCAGTCAAAGATTACGGGTCGGGTGTAATTTTTCATAGAAAATACTGCAAATGGGATGATTTCAAACAGAGTTTTCAAATATTTACAGGATAGGTAGAATCATTTTTAGCATCAGATTATACTGCAATCTTCCTGCATTAAATCATACAATCCAATAAAAAAGATCGTTAGATAGATTGGTGCAAGCAGAACATTAGAGTGTAAATAAAAACCGCCAAAAATTTATGAAAAAAGGGGCTTTTACCCGTATTTCCACGGAGTTATCGGTCGATAAAGTTACATGTTTCTTGGATTCGATGGAAAAAAGTGGAAAATTACAATACATTTTGATATAAAATTGTATTCCATATAATACATCTTTTAACAGTTTAAAAAACATATTTGAAATCAGTGTGTTTACAGTATTTTCTATGAAAAATTATACCCGACCAGTATTCTTTGACCGAGAGTGTAATATTTACAACTTATCTTGTCCTACAGATCTACATATTTGCAAAATATACCAAAACTATTTTCAAAATTGCATCGGTATGCTAACTACATTAGCTCGTTACTACCTGCCGCTACCTACCTACCTAACCTGCCTTGCCGTACCTAGATAAAGATTACCAGATCTTTTTATCGTGACAAACATATACCTAATTTTTGCGGTCAACTGTATCTGCATAAATATTGCATACTGTTGGTAGCTAATAATATTTCAAACATTTTCAATTTAAGGTACACGTACAAGTACATAGGTACCTACGCTTAAATAATAACTCAACGTTCCAGTTAATTTCAGAATTAATTTACAGCTAGCAACTGAACTTACTGAACCCCCTAAATAACCTTCATTGATATTTCTTTATAAATTTCATAACCAGGTGAAGACCGACTTCCAAAATTTGTTTCATCAATTTTATATTTTGTTCATGAATATCGCATATCGATTGGTCATAACTTTGATCAATCGCTGAAGGTTAAAACAATCATTTTTTCGGCGATAAAGTTTTTGTCATAATGTATCCGCGATACCGTTACGGCTGACTTCCTCTGAATAGTTTAGATTTTCTGATGATCATATTAAAAAAATTTACTATGTTACTAGTATAAGAATGACATATAACAACTAATAAAATAAATTATCCGTCACCCTTTAATTCAAAATCGAATTTTGCAAGTAAAACTATAAATGAGAATTCCCATTTTTTTACAGATCTGAATAAACCCGAGAAGAGTACTATAAATCGCCGCGGCCTTCGTAGAACGGTCGAAATCATAGTATTACCACATTTACTAACAAACAGATACAGTTATGAAACGTAAACGATCTAAAATTAGATACTTCATATCTAAGTAGCGATCAGAATCAATTGAAAATTGTAAAAAGTCGAGGTCTGCGGGATCAAACAAAGTTCATTGACAATAGTAAGTGCGCTTCGAATCATTTCACTCCAAACACAAATGGAAGATCAAGACCATATTACTTACGATGGCAGTAGTAGAGAGCGAATTTTGTACTGGTGTAAAAAATAATAAACTTGGTTGCATTTTTTTTATGATCACAAAGCGCTCAATAGTCGTTTTTTCGTCCGGTTTTTGCACATCTGGTTTCGGTTGGAAATAGATTGTATGTATGGGACTTTCCTTTGGTGCAAAAAGTTGAGGTCGAATGTCAGGCATAGGTACAGCTCTAAGCCTACTAATCAATACAAGTTACAAATATTGCCAGCTTAATAATATAGTACAGATATTTTTTTATTTCTCATCAATTTTTTGTAGGTTGCTGATACTTTTTATCGGAACGCTTCAAGACCGGTTTTGAGCAACTTGTGAAGAAATTAATTTGCTTGTTGACTGCACAGAAAAAAACGGGAAGGCTAATTAAATCGGCACGGTTTTGTATCATTGAAATTTCTGAAGATCCAACTTATGATTCCTAAAGGTATCAACATTTCTCACATGAACAAAAATAATTTATTTGGGTTTAGAGATCCTATCACACCTACCTACTTATGTCACTTTGGTAAAGATATGGCAATGAACGATCTTGATTATTACTGTAGTAGGTAATGATAAAAACAGCCACCTTTTGCTTACTGACCGACATATTTTTTTGCAGAATTAATAATATTTAAAATTGAGACCGAATACGTCATACCTTAACTACTAGGTAGTTGGGATAGGTTATATTTTAGAATAAGGAGAACTAAAAGATTATAAATTATAATCCTGCATGGTTATTTTGTCCTACAGGAAGGAGGTAAAGCTAAAAGAAAAAAACCTTAACTAATAAATAAGATCATGAAACTGATGGTCCATCCAACGACATAATAACATGATACTTACTTAAACTTTTGACAGCACGATAGCTTAGCAGCCACCTTTAAAGAACTGTTCTAGGGATGGAGTCCAGTTCGATCCCTTTAAGAAGAAACAATAAAATGCCCAGTCACTGACACTGAACACAGCACTCTGAAAATCAAGTTAGCACTTCACGTCCTCACGGGTAACCAAACCCGTTCCGGAGTGCACCGAATTCCGGTTTTAGAAGATGTCACTCGGAATACTCCGGGAATTGCAGACAGTTTCAATTCAACGGGAGTTTAGTTGAAAGGAAAGTCTTTATGAAAGTTTCGTGTAACTTTTTTCGCGATGTCGGGGCGTCGCGACGGCGTGCGACGAGAGCGTCGCGGTCGGCGGCCCGATGCGGACTGGCGCGTGACGTTGTTTTAATAAGTGTGCAATCGAAGCCTTCTCGTCGCGACGGGCGGCGATGTGTGAGTGCTGGACTTGCAGATTCCTCTACCATAACACCGTTGCATTGCGGTGCAAATTTTGCTTTGACTTCCATTGCTTGCCTATAGCAGAGTTGCGCGCGTAAACATTCGAGCCGCAACGTAATGGATTGGGTTAGAATTGGATTATATTCACGTCATACGTGAAAAGTATGTCCGGGAGAGGCATCAGGTTCTGGAGGTTTTCTTCATTTATTGTTATGAGCCAGCGGGTGCATAGTGTTATGAAATTGCCTTTTTGTTCGTCTGGATCCCTAAGTTGAGCGATTTTGAAAGCATGTTATGAGGAGCACTGAACTGTTTAAAGTTTATGAGGCAGTGTCTTGGATATAATAAGACTTTATGAGAACAATGTTATTGGCCTGTGAAAATAGTACGAGATTACTGCAATCAAATGAGATAAAAATAAAAATCTTGTAAAATAGGTAGCGTCAACTCTTCTAAAATTTTTTAGGTAGTATTTATGTTCAGAGCAAAGTTGCATAAATAATTTAGCTAGTACCAGTGTGTCATGTTATGTGTATTGGTTTGTAACTAAGTAAGGCTTTTTAGTATGTATGTGTAGAACTGCGATATAGTTATGAAATTCCTATAAAATAATTTTGAATTGCAATTTTACCAATTAAAACCGGCCGAATGCGAGTCATTCCGTAGCAGCAAATATAAACATTAACTAAAGTTAAATCAACCTATCTCAAAAATAATAAGAGATATTTGGACCAAACCAATAATCGTTGAAAGAGTTTATTCATATGCATTACCTCAATTTGATTTTATTTTATTACTTTATAAGGTAGATGGAGGTTGGACATACTTTCCACAACTTGCTGAGAGCTGATATTAACTCGAAAACGATTATTTTAAGGATAAATATCTTCTAGATACCTTTATATCATTTTAAAATATCTCTATATTGATAGCCCATACGCTTAGCCGAAAAAAAAGGTTTGTAGATATTATGGAGAGACGCAACCAAATTTTTTTGCTCTAATTATCTATTTTTTTATTTGATATTGCAGTCAAAAATTTTTTGTTTTATTCCTATTTTAATCCTTTGTGTACCTATAAGCTTGATATGGTCCCGTTGGTACCAAGTCGGGGTCTAATGATGGGATCTTGAAGAAGTTGATTGAAGTCGGTTTTAAAAAAATAATTTGGTTATTATTATGATAAATTTCGAGACTTAAATAGGTACATACAAAATGTCCATGGCCAAGGTTCAAACAAATGCCCTTGCTGGGAATGAAATCTCATATTATCAACAAGATTACGAAGGTAGACAACTTATTAATAACTACCCAATACCCATGTCAGTGATCTCGTTTACAAACGTCACAGCTTTGGCTTATTATTGCCCTCTTAACCTCCAGATTAGATCAGCAATGACTATCAATAGTGAATTTATTGGCGGCAACAATAGCGTCTGTTGAGCAACTTCATAATCGCAATAATATAATAGTTTTCCTTACCCGGCGACACGAGGCGTGTCAAGCGTTCTGCAAATCATTGGTTAGGAAATGGCGGACTATTCTCACGGTAAGTCATATTATAGTTTTGACCGTTTTAGTTGAACTTTATTTCGTTTAAAACGGGTTCAGAGCTAGCAACGCCTCTTAATTTGTTTACATAGTTCAAGGATCTGGCATTTCACTATAGTTTAATAGCTTATTCTACTGGCTTTGTTTTGGTTCTCCACTTACTGCTTTTAGAAATATCAAAGAAGTCCATTCGATTTTCGTCAAAACACGACTCGTGAGTAAAATAGAAATAGCGATGATCTGTTTTAGGGCATATACAATACAGTATCGTATTTTGATTGACAAAAATATGCAATAATAATATTATTTGTTTATTCAATCACCTGTTAATCAAGAAATTTTATGACAAGCACGCACCTCCCGTAACATAGTATATTGAAGTTTCTAATCTCGATTAAAAATGTATATTCCTACGTGACACATTGATATTATTACACATCATAAAAATAATGTGTTGCGTACTAGTCATATGGTTTAACTGTGACAAAGATCTATAACGTCAGAAGATTTGGTCTGTTAACAATCATTATCATAATAACGAATGGCGCCCAACGTGGGGCGCCAATATTCAGTTCTCAGTTAAAATAGAGGCCAATATGAATAAAGTACTTACTATGTAATCATTACTTATTAACGGAATCATAGTCATTCGAAAATGTATATGTCCTTTCTCCACATTACCAGAGTCTGTATGGGCATACATAAATCATACCTAATATTATGAACATAATATAGACAAAATGATCTATAGAACTCAATGTCCTTTACTCTTATAATTTTTTGAAAGATCGTACCTAGTCACAAAAGTCCTTCCACTTAAAATGTTTCATTTCTAATGCGATATATCTACAGTGAAATAATCCATAATCGTAACACAACACAATTTATACTCGTACAAAGATGCATTCAAATAATTCTAGCGTAGGAATGCATGTTATAAGTGCTATTTTTGGACGACAGGCGGATGCACAACACTTGTTCAATAATTGCTCGAGTGATGAAAGATTTACAAGAACGGATATTGGATTATATTCGTTTTAGTGAATTATATTTATACAAATCCATTTTAGTAGCAAAAACGAATAGCATCTTCTGATTTCCAGATGCTTATTAGAAATAAGCTATGGACTCACTATTAAAAAGAAAATAAACTAGGTATCTACTAGTAGATACTTTTCATTCATGTTACATAGTCTTGGGACGCCCTACAAATGCTTTGTAATATTCCGTTATAGATACAAATGCTTAATATTATGTTGGTCCGAAAGCATACACAATTACACATTCTAGTTAAGGACTTGGAAGAACTTACTATGTTAACTTGGAACCAATTGATCCTAATAGAGTGAAATTAATTTAGAGAATCGACCTTTGGAGATGGCATGGCATTCATTGGCTGCAGTAGCTGTTTACCATCCCACAGCCCGAATGCTGCTTACCAGCCATATTTACATTTGACGTACTATCGGGTTTATTAAGTAATTCTCGAGTGATAATTATTTTTTAAATTTTATCATACCTCTCAAACAACTCATTAGCCCATAACTCGACCTATCATGTATGACTTACTCGCACTAATGCACTCTGTATGATTTGTCATTTCTCTGCTTACCACCTCATACGAGGACCATAGAAGAACCTCGCTGAAAACTGGGCAATCTCGGTTGTGCCATGTCGAAACGTTCCACAATTCGCACGGTCCCTTCTCTAGCTCTCACGATTAACATTTCCGCTGATAAGGTGGTATTTAACTCACATAATGGACATAAATAATCGCTAAATGTCCTGTCTGTACGTTTTATCACAAAGATTTACGGCACAAGCACTTTGTACATACAACAGTGGGACAAGTGCGTACAAAAAGCTAAATATTCCTAATAGAAAAACTATTTTAAAGAGTTGTATCGTAGATCTACCACACAAGCGAGCTTCTGTACAAAAATGTACCACGCCTTTTAGGGATCCGTAACCAAAATGGCGTAATCAGAAGTATTAAGTCATGCAAGTACGAGTATGTCGTAGGTATGTGTGCGGAATCGCTCAGTATTTGTTAGATAAACCTCGAAAATATTTAATTTAGCAAGATATGTAGGCAAGTAAATGTAAAAATTGGAAAATATCCAGAAAAAAATAAACAAAAATTAAAACAACGAAAACATGTTGAATATCTGCATACCTGCAGTATGTAAAATGGGCCTCAAAGCTGGGTGGCGATATTCTTTAATTCAAACTAAGAAGAGGAACAAAGGTCTGAAAATCTATTTGAAATAAGGGATTATCACGACAGCTGAAATAACTACTAAATATTTTGCAGTTACTTATGTAAGGACAGCGTAAACCAGGTAAATAATGAGGTATAAAACAATGAACTTAAATGGAATCATATGTCGTTAGACCCGAGGTCTGACTATACAACTAAAAAGTAGGTATGGCCAAAATAGGATCGAACTTTGCATCGAATCAATTAAAAATAATGGTAGGTATTTCATCCTAATAAAAATCTTGAAACTAATATTCAATTGTGGTCCCTACAATAGCGGGTTGAGTAGGCAGTGTAGCCTGGGACTTGAAGAATGATATCATCAGGACGAAATAGTCGGTCGCGGCGGCGACGAAGGCGGGCGGCGCGGTCGCGTCAATGGGCAGCACGCAGCATAGGACGCAGCGCGGCGGGCGCGCGC
Organism: Thaumatotibia leucotreta; assembly: GCA_025490895.1. Lineage (NCBI taxonomy): Eukaryota > Metazoa > Arthropoda > Insecta > Lepidoptera > Tortricidae > Thaumatotibia > Thaumatotibia leucotreta. The sequence continues at coordinate 28,860 of JALPQI010004680.1, forward strand.
GCATGTATGCCAGTGCGTCTTCTAGTGCGCAGCGGACTTCTAGATCTGTACACACAAAACATTGTTTTTTTATTCCAATAAGTTTCACAACATAACAGTAAAAACCAAGGCACTGTGAACTAAAAATTTACATAAAAACAACTTCAAACTAATTTAATTTAAACGACGTAACGACGTGGCCCCGTTGCGTCGTCTGATCCGGCGTAGAATTCGGTAAATTGCCTCGGAACTGCCGAAACACGACACCCTTCGGCCAGAACTCTGCACTCGCGATGGTGTCCCGCAGCGGGCGCGGCATGTGCACCACAAACGAGCTGAAGTGCATGTAGTGGCGCGACCGCAGCTGCTGCATCCTCAGGGATATGCACATGACCATAGATAACCATTGAAGATCAATTGATCACATAGCTTTAATGCATTTGCGGTTCTCGACTGGTCAGTTAATTGTGTTGGCGGTGATAAAATGATAAGTAAGATTATTAAGTAATTGAGGAACGTCTCCTCGGAAGGTCATAAACTTCGGTTTTAGGCCATTTTATTTAGATTTGTCCCCTCTATACTTCACATAACAAAGGTACTATTTTTCACGTGAATTCTACTCAAAATCTCGATCTGATTCGACTCTAGCGGTTTACACCAAACATTCTTGACAGGCCTTTCGACTTTACCCAGCATTTACATTACAGATTATCCAGACCGCACTTCCCGAACAACAGATTTTAACAAACTATTTAACGCTGGCAGTCGTCGGTTTTGTGCAGCTAGGGTATGGGTAGGTATACCCTACCCTATCTAGTGATTCGATTGATACCTACGAGTATTTAGTCATTACTCATTATATAACTATCACCAGTACAATAAATGTACGCATCAATTTATTTTCGAATATTTAGTCATGTCTTTGCGATAAATTAATAAAAATATTTTTGAACAGATATCACTTAAAAAACCGTACGAGTACCGTATAATAATACCTAATCCTTAACAATAGAACATCACATTTTAATTCAGAATTTAACAATTTTACCTTTGCAAGTCAAAAGGCGATTAGTTAGAAGAAATTGGATTTTATCCAATTCACCGTTTGCCATTTCAATCAGAATCGGCACCATGAATCCTAAGATTGTTCCCGTCACCACCTCTAAGATATATGGATTAACTATTATATGATGATACATCTACAAATGTAATCACATTATTAATTGAAGTATTTTATGGACATACAATTTTATTAGCACAACAAATTGGCTCCACTCCACCTGATCGTAAGTAAAAAGTAGAGCGCAAATCGCGGCGGCAACGAACAGGAGACCAGTGGCCTATACCACAAAACTTTACAAGCGTACAATTCTACAAAATTGTCAACTTTTTGTATGGGTATTTATACAATTTTGTAGAATTGTACGCTTGTAAAGTTTTGTGGTATAGGCCACAGCAAGTAACCTGTCAGTTACTTACCACCGTGCACCGCCATGCGAAATGTACCTACCAGTTTGATGTTCTTTCATATTATTTAATGCTAACATGGTAGTATTAAAGAATGAAAGAGTACATTATTATTTTATATCTTGTCATTCATTTGATAATAAATTCAAGTACTTAACAGATTTGTCATTCTCCGTAGTCTAGTTGGTACTGACCTATTGACCCTGCCTACGAAGGATCTTAGTTCTTACAACAATCTTTAACTCATCATCATCACTTAGGTAATTGAGTTACTACTCACAGCACAAGCCTTAATTGAGATTAGCATGATAGATAAGTTAATTTCTGAGTTATTATTTATAAATATAAGTAGGTACTAGGTAACCTATGTATCAAAAATAAAATCAAAGTGTTACTATTAGGTGCACTAACTGAACTTGTTTCAAAGTAAACGAATTCGTAAATGATAGGTAAGACTTGTAAAATGATTTCTAGTAATGCATAATTATACAACAGTCTTCAAAAATGTTCAAATATAGTAGAGATAGGGGTAAATGAAGACACTGTAAGGTGGGATTTAAGAAAAAGTAGAAATAATAAGAAGGTAGGTAGGTAACTAAGGTACTTACACCTTTCAAATACTTACTGTTCCAGATCTAATTCTATTAAAATCATACCACTCCGAAGACAACGTTTGTCGAAAAGCTGTTACTAATTTAACAATAAGCTGAAAATAATATGATTGCATAAATATAATAATGAGCATTTGGAATAATTAATAACTTAACGTTTGGAATAATTGATAACCATAAATGATGTACCTAACATCAATATGTAAATGAGGTACTTACAATCAATTTTAGAGATTTAAATTGTAGTTCTAGAATATCAAACAGGTTTTTATAAAGATATACAATTTTTTTAATTATTCGCAATATTAATCTAATGTTGTTCTGATCAACATGCAAGCTTGTTTCGGCATACAATCTAATCAAATTCATTTGATGTCTGAACAATTCCATAATTAAGACAGCAGGTACACATACCAAGTCTTGACTATAAAACGCTACTACACCAGTTATTAATATTTCAAAACCACCGATGAAAAAAACAGTCGTCATTCTACAGTACGCTACACAAATAAAAATCCTCGTCCCGAAAGTATCCATGTCCGAAGATGTCTGTTTCGACATAAAGTGAATTCTTCGGATGCTTGTCAAGAAGTCTTTAAAATATTTCTCTTTGGTGTAAATTGATGCAATAATGCATACAAAATGCTCAAATATCTCATTAAACTGTTCATAACCACTTGCAATAGGAGCCAATTTCATGAAAATATATGTGAACAGTATATTCACACAGATACAGTATAAAATGACTAACCGCTGTGATATTACATTATTACTAAAATTATGATAGAAACCCATTATAAATCTAACACTCATAAAAACTTTTATTGAAAATAAAATATTAAAAATTTTGCTACTGGTACTCTTTAAATTTACGACTATCACGTTGGCCATATTCAAGGATCTCATTTTTACTGCTTATAACTCTACCTTCAAAAACTGAGCGAGTGCAACTGCTCTCAGAGTGAAATAAAGTTATGCGTCTATTGGCTTTCAAAATATTTTGTTGTGGCAACGTACTACCATGGATATTGCTATATTTACAGTTTTGTAATCTAGCACTTACTTAATTCACTTTATTGATTTCGTTCACGTGGTAGAGCTAACACTAAATATGATTAAAAAGAAGGGTTGGTTAGTATCCTTCTAAATACTATTTTACAGAAATGTCATGACAAGGGTTGCTATTTATTTATTTTAAATTTTATTGCACAGTAAAAAATACAGATACAACAGGCGGACTTAATTCTATATTCCATTCTCTACCAGTCAATCTACAGGCCAAACAGAAAAACATTAATAGTGCGGGATGTGAAATACACTAACAAAATATGAGTAAGGTGGAAGTACTAGTGCCCAACATTTCAACAGAGAATATTTATTTGAATCTCGATATTTTGCTCATATAGAAATCTACATAAAGTATTGTCACGTGTTTCGGGAGAGGAGTTGTTTGTTAGTTTTGTTAAATAGTCTTTATTTTATAGGGTGACAATATCAAATTTTCTCAAAATTGCTAATTTTCTATTGTTTGAGTAAGCGTTAGAGCCTTTGCTGGCAGTCCCAATAGCCGTCACTTCAGTACTAGTTCATCATCATCATTTAAATGCCCTACTAGTTTATTTTATCTTATCGATGGCAACTCAAGCTAAAATGACGAGTATTGGTACAGCGTCGGGTTCTAGGACTTCCACTTTACTTGCTAATAATAATATAGTTTCCATAGATATGCAATTATATAGACGATAAAGCAATATAAAGATGATAGTTATTTGATCAAATATTTACTGCGAACCTTGCTTATCTTAATTGAAGTTTTTTTAGAACGAAAACATTTTCTTCTACAATTCTGGAATTCTAACGGAAACAAAACTTAACGTCATTATTTTGTGTTACGAACACAGTGGAAACCATCGTGTTTTGTTTATATTAAGCTCTTAATTACACACAATATTTTTATAAGAACCCAGATATAGATTTACTTTATATTTTAATTCCCTTGCAAATGAGAACTTCATGAAAATGAAAAAAATCTGAAAGTTAACATGGAGTTTTTTCCATTTCTAAACTTTGCATCAGCATAGAGGGCAGTAGGTATACGTTTACGGTAGGTAATAGAAGGATGTAGACTATGTTAGCGTCTTTATTCATCTGAGGAGTGCCGCGCCCGGTCAAGATAGCCTTACTAATGTAACAGCGATACCGTTTGAGTTACGGCCTGCCAGATATTGTACAGTTTGATAAATAAGCGAAAGCTGGCGTTATTGTTTTGTTTCTGTGTGTATTAGCCAGATAACTTCATTTGCGGCGTTCTTTGGGTTATAATAACTACAAAAGGCCACTTAGAAGTCATATGTCTAGTCAAGTCTGAAGTGGGTTTCAGTAATACCCCGGCCGTGGAATGTATTTTGAAGATGTCCCTTGGTCTACGGTATAGGCAACGTTTTTTTCGTCAAGGGTGTTTTTTTGCACTTCCCTACAATTTTAAACCTTTATTAGAATTTCGTACCTCGGTAGCAATTAAGTCACTTCTACTTTGATGTACCTACGTTTTCTATCCGTCCATCAAGGCGATTATTTTAACCGAACGCATTCAACAAACGAATTGATCCATATTTATGTAGGTTACCTTGAACACAATAAATCTTGAAGCTGTTAATAAGCTAGCTCTTTAGGTACTTATTACATTTTTGACCAATTAATACATTTGCTAGGTTGGTAGGTATACAATATAGAACAAGAATATCGTTCAAAATTTCGTGATTCAGAATAGACCTTTCCCATGAGTCCGGGTCGCGTCGTGACCGAGTCGTGGCCTTTGTCAACTTAAACATAAGTATCTATCTAGTAAATTTCTAGTGCTGAACCAGTAAATTTAGCAAGCTATAACCGCCAACTCATACAATACGAGACTGTTGTTTATAACTCTCTCGATAGCGATTTGATAATAATAAAATAATGATACCAAACTATACCAATCAATGAAGAACAACCATGCGTTCATTAGTAAGGTACGAATATTTGTGACTGAAAGCCATAATATACTTCAACGTACCTTGTATGTGATTTGGTATCTTTATTTATTCAGCTACAAAACCAGATGCAGGCAGATCTATCTTAAGAAGACGAAGCTGATTGCCGGGGTACATGTTCGAGATGCTGATTGTACTTCGATTTGATGACAAAAAACTATAGCAATTGCATAACAGATTGACATAACATAATACTTATCGTACATTTGAAGGTTGTCTTTGCTCTAAATATTACTTAGTTATTAGTTTCAAAGGTGACCTGCTATACCCTGACAGGGTTTATAAATAAATAAATAAATTCTTTGGGAGATCTTACACAAAATAACCTAGTCCCACGGTAAGCTTAATGAAGGCTTGTAATGCGGGCACCAAGCGACGATACATATAATAGATTGATACATATAGGTACTTAAATACATACACAGCCACGACCAAGTAACAAATATTTGTGATAAATAAATAAATAAAATAATGGCCCCGCCGCTGGGATCGAACCTGGGTGCTTAGACAAGTTGCCAATCTAAACAAAAGGCAGCGAACTGTCTTGGTCGCACTAATATGAAAGAGGGACAGAGAGGGAAAACTACGACATGCTACTAAGCGTCAACGATTGGCAACTTTGCTAAGCATCCTGGAATCTCCAGCTTCGTAGGCAGGATCTCTACCAACTAGGCTTTAACTATAACACACATTTACTTCGAAACATTTACAGTAAAATCATGCAAAATTACTGATTACAATGGTTGAAACTATTTAGGCCTCGTATCCCCAAATATCTGGCTATTTTTCTGTACAGGTTTGCAACCTTCTCATCAATTTTACTTTTCAATTATACACAATTTATTTATAATTACTGCATGCTCAGACTGACATATTAAAATTTATCCATTCGAGATATGACGTCAAAGATAATTTATTACTTAATTTCTATATTCTACAAAAAAGTAGTCACCTTCACTCTCTACTTGTCTTAATCTGGCATTGAAAGTATAGCCCATGTTTTAGCTAATAAGTTGGCCCATTACTCGTAAGTACGTTAGACGCGTGCGCATAAGGGCAGGGCCGGTCGGCTCACTGCACCTGTCGCACGCGCACTGTTGACACCATGATTGTATCATCTAACGTGGACATCGCAGAAATCCTATTTATTTCACATTTATATTGATGCGCCTCACATTTTTTATTTATAAAACACAACGACCACTGCCTATATACATACGAGTATTTCCCTTTTCCTTTATTTTTTTTCTTTTGAAGGCTCGTAGGTATACAAATTTACACGTTCGATTACATTAGACTAAGATATTATTATAAAATAGTACATACATACGATATAAGTGCAAAAAAATTAAGTTCGAAGCGATAAGTTAAAACACGACCGAAGGGGGGATTATCATTTAATTTCATTTTCGCACGTGTTTCTACGTTTTCCAGTACAGGCCCTCCGAAGTTTCGACCTGAAAATAGTACATTACCAAACAAGTGCAAAAGACATGAAATTCGAAACGAGTTTCGATGTTTTAAAACACGACTGATAGGGAGTGTTTTAAATCGACACGAGTTACGAATTTCGTTTTTGGACTTGTCTCGTACGACGTTTTTTAGTGCAGATAGCCCTCCGAAGTTTTGGGCCTGACGTAAAATGACACACTTCTCGCACTAGAGCCTAAAAAGGCACCAACTGTACTAAAAAAAAATTACCACTTCTGTAGGTACACCTGTAAGCCTGTAGATACCGTATCTCTCGTATTAGAGTTTAGACACCCCATTGGCCAGTGCAGGCGGTTCGCCTTGCGCCTGCGTCGCGCAGCCGTTTCACTGCTCACGCATTTACGATCGATACTGGATCGATGCACTTGATTTCTACTGCATTCTGTGATCTAGTGATATCTGTGTGACCCTATTGCAGCCTGTTTTATACGAGTGTATGCTCAATACAAATATGAGATTTATAAACCCCCATTTTTGTGTTCAATTTTGAACTCGAAATGAATTAAAATATCAATCAAATACTAAACGTAAACAGCCTAACGAAACCTATCTTCTAATTCCGTCTATTCCTCGTTTATAGAGTTTCGCAGCCAAGAATCCACCCAGTATCGCCATATTGGCTGTCTGTCTATCCGTTCGTCGACGGTTAAGCACATTGATTGAGGTACTAAAAAGCTTATACTTGCCACGAGTACCTATATATGTATATCAATTCCGTCGACAAAATGAAAAATATAAAATTATGTACTCTAATTACAAGTTTTTTTTTCTCTTCTAGCCTATGATGTTTCATAGTGGTACTTCGTATGTAACTGTGAATTAAAAACGAAGGAGAGACAAAAAGTTGTCAAGAAATCTTGTGTGAAGGAGACAGCGTAAATGTTTGTTTACGGTAAAACGTGAATGGTCAGTATGTCAACAAGAAACTTGTTTCGCTTGAATGGCCGAGTCAAATCTTAAATACGCTTTTTAAGTACTTAACCCTTTTCTTAGGAGTAAGTACTGATTATTTCGAGCTTTTTACCGTTTTTATGCATTTTATAAATTGGCATAGCTCTAACTGTAATAAGTATTAGGTAGGCACCTATAACGTATACAGAGTAACCTCGGAGACGTGAACAGATTTGCATTTTTTTAAATCCATCAACAACTAGCAACTGAATGCTCCGGGTCCCGTTAAAAATAGAGAACTAGTTTTTCTTTTACTTTCGTTTTTTGTCATTTATTTTTCTTTTGACGCTGGTTTCAGAACGTTACAACAGTTTATTAAGTTAAGATGTTAAATTAAGTAGTAAAATGTATTATTCTTTGAATGTGCATTATGTTTAATAAATCTTATCGTGTATCGCACACCACATTAAATCTACATAGTTTAACATCTTACACATCTCAATAATGGTTTTTAGTACCTCATGGAACTCGTAATCCGTAAGTAAATAGGAGTACCTGTTTGGGGCTTGAGAACGTGCCTGAGGCCCTACCGCTAACACTGAAATCCACAAATTTCGGGGATTTTTCTCTGTCACTCTAATGACGCCTTCGTTGGTGTGACAGAGACAAATCCATCAACAATCAAACAAACAAAACAAACAAACAAATCAAACAAACAAAACAAACAAACAATGTTGTCCTTTCGGGCCTTTTGCCATGCCCACAGATTCATGTACCTACTGTTGGCATAGGGAAGGTGACAAGGGAACGACGGATCACATACGTATCGTGCCGAGGAGGAATAAACGCCCAGGGCAAGATTTCATTTATTGTATAAGACAGTATTCATAATGGAAAAATGATATATAAACTTTTAATACACCTAATATCCAATTCATCAGAGGAGTTATTACGGTACCTACCCAAACGCACTTATTTTATTTCAGGATCCCAAAACAAGGCGGCCAGTCCGTCGATATAAACCCTAAGCAAAGCCAAAGATGTCGAAACCATCGTAAATCTAGATTTGATTTACGCCTGGGTTTTAATTCGTTTTGCAATAATTACTGTCGAGTCAAAGTTCAGGCCGCTCTGTCTCTGGAGGCTAAACATGACTTACAAGGGACATTTGTAGGTTAGGAAAAGGTCTCGGGTGGAAATTATATTAACAAGCTCGAGATTTCTAAACAAGCTTTGTGGCACTCACATAGATAAATAATACTTAATACAGTCACCGTCAGATATATTGTACCGTCCTGAGGGCTCAAAAATATCTGAACACGTTATGTCAATAAACGCGTGTTCATGTAAGTCACATTAATTAGTAACTAGCAGCTATGTCTATAATAATAAAACAATTTTAAAATCATCTGTCTCCGCTATAAGTAGGTACATAAATACAATAAGTCAACGTGTTAAGCCATTGGTTAAATAAGTGGCTAGTGGTACCTGATTACCTATAACTTATAATAGTTATTATATTCAGAATCTGATCAGACAGGTACGTAAATATGATATTAAACACATAGAAACTTTATTGAGCAACAAATTATACAAACATAATCGTTTATGTGTAACCAAATTGTGTTATGCTTAAATCATACATTTCATTCTGCCGAATCACACCGCGTATGACATAATTCCAAACTGTTACTGATCGGCCTATCCAAAATGACGTTTACGCATACTATTGTAGATGCAGATACGTCATTCAGAGTAGCAACTGCGAATGACAAATGACACTCAATGCCTGGGCACGCGGCTAATACTATATCACCCCGGCAAGGCATTTAAATTTAATGCTATTAAATATATTCATTAAGATGTTGAACCTTATTAGTAAGAGTATAAGTTCTGTTTTACGAGATGTGCAATAACGACACGATTGTGTAAACTCGCCGCAGGTATGACCCACACCTTAATTGTACATTAAACATCACTTGCTAGACGATAGAATTTGGACCTAGTTTCAGATTGATAATAATATATCTTGTATCAAAAGATTGTAATGACCATCAAATGCGAATATTACGTATATCCCTGATAACTGAATCAGACAAGGACCGCTGTACTCGTTGCATAAATTCACATTATAATTTCTACCATACCATACCACTGGTGACCATAGGTCTAACTTTTGGACCCCCACATACACCGGTTGGAAGCGACCTGCATCCAGTGTTCCATAAATAAGTTTAAGTAAACATACGAGTAATATAGTATTTTATGCAACCCTTGTTTAAGAGAGGTCAAAAAAAGTGAGTGGCGTGGGTTTTGAGGCGTAGCCGAAAATTGTTATTAAAGACGCCACGAGCATTTTTTGACTCAGTTAAACAATGTTCGGCTGCCCAAAGTTGAAGTCAAGTATGTCCATTTTTTTCAGTTTTTGTTTTTTTGCATATTTGAAAAAGGAGGAAAGGTTAAAGGAAAGTGTTAAAGGAAAAAACCGAAAACGCGTTTTTCTGCATCAAAAATTATTTTTGAAGTTATAGACAAGAAATGTTTTCAGCTTTGTCCAATTTCCCTCAACATCTACGCTAAAACCAAGCATTTGGTCCAGATCCAAGCTAGAAAGCAGTATCTCTAAATGAGATAAGTACTTCAAATTGTCTCTGGAGATGCTTGATTTCAGCGTTTGGCTTTTAAACTAACGAGACGTTTATACGTATATTTTACGATTTATAAGTAAAAGCGGAAGTCATTTGCGTCCTGCCTGTGTGTCCGTCTGTATGTAACAGCGGTTTCTGTTGTAACTGTTTAGCGTACGTTTATGAAATTTCAGCTCAAGGTATATATTGTGTGTTGCTACTGAGTTTTGAATATAAATTGCAAAATAACATTTTTTAAGGGGGGGCATCCCATACATGTATCTAAAGGTCAAAAAAAATTTTTTATCTAAATTATAATTTGTAATACATCATATGATAGGTTTTTTAAAATAACTTTATGGTTTCTTTACCAATAATTTGATTAATGGAATACTTTCAGAAATAATAGTCCAGAAAGTCTAAAAAAATGTGTCTACACCCCTTAATTTTTTATCGCCAGGCCTAAAAAATATGAAAAAATATCAGAAAAATGAGACATGAGGCAATCTACTCGCAACATGATTTTGAACATATTCGATCTAGTTGTTTTAGAGAATTCGACAAAATACGTTTTATAACAAAAGCAAAAAGACTTAACTGCCTCATTTTCCCCTACATTTTAGTACAATGAAACAAACCTAAAATCAAGCATGTCAGACTTGCTTGTTTTTACGTTGACGGTTGTTCCCAAAAAGTGGGTGTGCGACAAAGCTGAAAACATTTCTTATTATTTGTGATTAAACTGAGCAATAAAAATAAAAATAAAAATCATCCAAAAATTACAGTGTTTATAACGCCATGACAATAAATTTGAATTAATTGTGAGTTTATTTGTCGATGAAAATGACAAATTACGTTTTTTTGCTCTCCTGTAAAATTTGCAAAAATGGACATACTTGAATTTGACTTTGAGCAGCCGTGTTGCATAAAATACTTTTTCTACGACCACACACTTATTTTGAAATAAAATTGTAAGTTTGAGAAATATTCTTAGTCAAACACAATTTTATTAATCATCGAGATCGGGTGGGAGACGTCAAAATTAAAAAACCGGCCAAGTGCGAGTCAGACTCGCGCGCAAAGGGTTCCGTACCATTATCAATTTATTATTAAAAAATTACAGTTAAATCAACCTACCTCAAAAACTATACGAGATATTTTAATCAAACCAAAAATCGTTGATAGAGTTTATTAATGTGCATAACATATATTTTTTTCAGAATTTTATATCGCGTAGTTTAAAAAATAGAGGGGGGGGACACATTTTTCAGACTTTGAGAGCTGATATCTCGAAAACGATTTGCTTAAATAAAAATGTGATGTATAAACCTTCATATCATTTTCAAAGACCTTTCTATTAATACCCCACACGCTTATGTAAAACTAAAAAAAAAATTCTATCCCTCAGTTACATGTATGGAGGGCCCCCACCCCAATGGTTTTTTTTACAATTTAGTATCATAATCCTGTAGCGGTTCATACAACACATATTCTCACCAAATTTCGTTACTGTAGGATTTATAGTTTCCGAGTAAATCGGCTGTGACAGACGGACAGACGGACAGACGGACATGACGAATCTATAAGGGTTCCGTTTTTGCCATTTTTGCTACGGAACCCTAAAAAGAAAGCTCCTCTATGGTTTACTGTTCATAAGAAATGACATTTAAAATTAGGTTGGCGGCCATGTATTTTATTAAGTCTTGTATACACGGGGTATCTTAAAATGCAAACAACGCATTGCGTGTAAACCCGAATGCGTTTATAGGGAATAGACAATATAGACTTATCTTGACATCTGTAAATTAGGGGCTTAAAGGTGTGTTCACGACCATGTAAATGGCAGATAAAAGTACAGGAGTAGAAAAAATAATAAAAAAATCTGTCTTGGATAACATCTTCTAAGAATGATTTAACCCATTATTACCCATTTCCACGCCACGTCAATCCTACAAGCCACGAGACCTCTTAGTTAAGTCATAATTCAACACTATTATTGCGATTCGCGTAATATGATTATACGACAATTACCCAAATAACGCCTTAAGCTCTAGGAAACGTTCTTAATCGCCGAAGCATTTTTCACAGCTCAAATATACTACATGTTATTATGCCACATTACACTTTAGCAAATTAAAGGGTACATTACTACTATGAGGATGTCTATAATATTTGACGTACAATTTTGAACATTATGACTCAAACATTAAGACACAAATCATAAAAAAGGTTATGAGTAGTTTTAGGCAGTGTGTTGTATAATTTTAAACTCGTAAGTGCTAATTCTAAACGACTGTTATGGTCAATTTCATCTAAGAAATAACACCATGTTGCAGATATTTATAGTTTTAGTATTATTCATCCCAAATTCCGTGAAAATTTCAAGTATGTCGATGTACAGTCAAGTGCAAAAATAAGTATCGAAAGAATCCGCTCATAAATATGTTACGACGTTCTTATTACACAGAATTAGAGTGCACTGGGACATATTTTTGAACATTTTTGTGTACAGCTTATTCTGTCTTTGACTGTACATAGAAGCATTTATTTTATTTTAGGATTATAACTGGTACTACATATTTAAATAAAGCAATGTAAAATGATCAACATATAAATATTAGGGTACACGCCGGGTTCGCAATTTTTTTTATCCTGGTCCAACCTCGATATGAAACAAAAAGCGATTATGTATGTATACAAGTTATCATCATCTTAGTTATTAAGATTTGAAAAAATTGCACATCACAAGCCTGACATGCGATTTCTTGTAAATCTTAATATTAACTGTAGGTATGTGCTTAATCAGTAACATACCAGATTTTCATTTAAAGGTGCATTTAGAGCAAACGAGCATTCGCTCATTCTATCCCCCACTCTACGAAATTCGTTCGTTATACAAAACGTGATTCGTTGAAATTCGTTGATTTCGTAGAGTACCTATGGGATAGAATGAGCGAATGCTCGTTTGGTTTAAATGCACCTTTACAGTGCAATGATTCTCCTAATCGGGATTACAAAGTACACGAAACTAGTTACGACTTCAATGACTTGCATGTGTTTTGACTGTGGCATGATTTGACAAACCTCTTGCATCTAAAGTCACTTAATACATCATCATCATCAGCCTATGATAGTCCACTGCTGGGCGTAGGTCTCTCCTATTAGTTAATAGGAGAGACCTATCCCTAACCTCCTAATGCGTCTACGTATACGCGTAGTTACGCGTATACGTAGACGCATTAGGAGGTAAATGCCCATAATCGCCACGCTGGGCAAGTGGATTGGCGATCGCAGTAATGTGTCCACTATGATGACGCTGCTGCCCATCATCAATCTTTTATCACATAATGGTCAGTGACACTTCAATCCCTTAGTCGACTCTTACGACACCCGCAGGAGGAGTTGGGGTGGTGACAAATGTATTCTTACTGCCGTCACCACACGGCTAATCAACCTTTGGCAGTTGAAAAATGCGTCAAATTCAAAAAGTAGGCGATATTGGATTCATCATCATCATTCATCGTTCATATTATTTTTTTATTAGTCGCCTTTTTTCAGGGTTAAATGTTGCTACACAGAATTTAACTTCGTAACTCAAAAAATAAAACGTTAAATTGTGTTTTCATTAAAAGCTCTTAACTATGTAGGTACGAATATTAATTATCTCGGTTTAAATTTAAATATTCAGGCAATAGACCCTCTTCATCATCATCATCATCATTATATCAGCCGAAAGACATCCACTGCTGAACATAGGCCTCCCCCAAAGATTGCCACAATGACCGGTCCTGCGCCATCCGCATCCAGCGGATTCCTGCGACCTTCACCAGGTCATCAGTCCACCTTGTGACATAGACCCTCCTATGAACTTTTTTTTTTTTTTTTTTTGAGGGGGGAAAATCATTTATTAACAAAAATATAGTAACAAAGGATAAATATTTATTATTATCACGCAAGCACTGATGGAGATATTAGGTACTCTAGTCAGGTAGAGGAAAGATTGGGTAGGGCTGCGCCATCTTTTAGGCCAAAGAAGTTTTTGAAGGAGTTAAATTTGTGGCGCGTACCCCGAATACACATGCTTGTAGCACGGAGTATGGAAATTATAACCTCCTATGAACTGTTAAATACTTACTTCCTCATTGTAATACTTATCTTAATTCATACAGGATTGAGATTTATACAGACATAAGATATTAAAATATTTAGCGAACCGGGTTACTCACGCAATTTAAGTATAGTTCGAGAAATACAGGGTGTTTGGGATAACGATGTAGGAATTTCTGGAGGTGGTAAAGGAGACTAATTGGAAGGTTTTGAACCCTATTTACCTTAGTCCAATATGTGACAGTTTTTTTTTAAATCACGTTTTTCAAAATGTTTAGTTTTATAACAAAAATTTACTTAAAAAGTTAAATTTAAAACAAAATATGCAATAAATAGCATTGATTTTTTTATAATTAACATTAAAATTAGTTGAGTAATAAATAAAAAAAAATTGAACTCCCACTTGCCACACACAACATTTTTTTAATAATTTTTCTAGTTCATCATTACTGATTTCTAACAGTAAATTAAACTTTATCGGCCTGTGAAAAAAAAAGTAGTCGGGATATGAGTCTTCCTATTCGTGTAAAAACATGCTTGATTTTCTAGGTTTTAATTAGAAAAAAAAATTACAACAAAATAGAAATTAGTTTAACGCAGTCAGTCACCAAACAAAATAAGTTTCTTGTAGTTAGTAGGCAAGTGTGAGTTCAATTTTTTTTTTATTTAAAAAAAATTCTGTCACATATTGGACTAAGGTAAATAGAGTTCAAACTCTTCCAATTATTCTCCTTTACCACCTCCAGAAATTCCTACATCGTTATCCCAAACACCCTGTATAAATTGAATTTTTATTTTTACTATGATGTAGGTAGAAAGTTACCAATTTATAATTCACGAACTATAAGTCGATCAATACTTATATATTTGGTTAAAATTAAGGTAGCTATTTATAATGATATCAACAATGACATAATGAGACATAAAAAGTTTAGGGAGACTAGATATCTATATCATAGTTCAGGATTCGACTTAAAATGTTACTGTGTACGAGTAAGTTTATGGATGACTATTTCACCAAACAAGCTATAATAAATCATACATTAACAGCACTTTATATTATTACAAGTAATATAACAAATAACGAATGAAAATCATAATCATTCATCATTCGTAAACTCCTCAATTGCTCAATCGCTCGTCAAAATATTTATTATGAATTTATGACGTATGTACTTTCGTTTTCCATCAATATTGTATCGTTATCAGGAAAAAGAGGTATTTAAAGTTTATACGAAAATAGTTATTTGTTGTACAAGGGAGGAAAGTGGTTGTTTAATCATCGTGCCAATATTGAGACCCGAGCTAGCGAGAGATTCCATAGTTGAACCACGAGCGAAGCGAGTGGTTTAAAAATGGAATCTCGAGCGTTGCGAGGGTTTCAAGGCACGATAATTAAGCAAACTTTGCTCCCATGTGTAACACAACATTTTCCCCCACACTAAAGCGAGGAAGCAGCTACGAACGTGTAAAAAAAATAATCGATGCAACAAATCAGTCTTTATTTAATTACTTAGAGTTGTTCTAGTACTACCTATAATAACAAAATATTTTTTTTTTGTATTTAACTATAATATCAATATAATAGTTATGAGATCAATTAATGTTGTAACTTGTATAAATTGCATTTTTTTTCTTATATTTTAGACTTTTAAGTTGAAATCAGTGGAAGAGAAACTATGATATTACTACTACATGGCACTAAAAACTTAGACTAACTAGACAACAGCAAAAAGACTTGTAGTGTTGCTAACTCGGAATTTCAAAATGTGCTAGACTTAAGTCCAGAATATGCCAAAAAATAGGCAGAACTCTTAATTTGGTAAATGACTAATAGGTCTATGTGACTAGATTTTTTTACAATTACAATAAAACTTACCTACATTAATTATTTGTCAAAATTTCTATGATGTTTAAGTATAAAATCTGAATCCGGCAGCTAAAACATCAATCATTCAAAAAATGTGTGAGGTAAACTTAAATTGCCTACTTTTTGGTAAGATATTACATAGGAAACTTTCCTTACAAAACTGTACATATTCGAGTATTTTTTTATAAGTTGGCAACATTGACGTACAAGACGTCAGTGTTAGCGGGTTCCGTTCTGAATGTAAAAGTATACTATCTGGTTTTTGTCCAACATGATAAGATTTTGCGATAGGATTTTATGAAATACTAAAAATCTAATTTATTATCTTGAATAAATGAAATAATCTGGTGTATGATAAAATTTTCATGGTGTCCCTCAAAAAATATTCAGCGAATCATAGCCATACCAGCGTTTGACGTTCCATGGTTTTGAACGTTTCACGGTTCATCTGTCAATTTACTTCCCTCACAAGTGATTAAAATGCAACTTTCCTCACTGAAATTAGTGAGGGAAGTAGGTGTTTCCGAGCTAGTATGGGCAAAAAAAAATTACACTTAACATGGCTATCAGAGTAACTGCAAATACATAATCATTTATTCGTTATACACACAAAAAGCAAAATAACAAAAGGAACACAATACAAAAGGGTGCTACGAAACACGATACTGAAAGGACCATTAAACATTTTTGTTACATCCCGTATGTGATCATAAGCCGACCTGCGCCATAACTAACATTATTTTTTGTTTGTCGACAGAAATAGTAACAAATTCCTCGAGTACAGGCATATGCCTGTACTCGAGGAATTTGTTGTCGTGTCGAATTTGGAATTTGTTGTCGAATGTGTCGTGTCTATTTCTGTGGGTATATACCCATATGGTATTTCTTGGTCCTTCGTAATCATTCTCTTCCTTAACGGTCGGGAAGACTTTTTTCCTCTATACAGACCTAATTAAACTTATTGTAGAAATAAGAAATAGGTTATTTTATTTTAGATTGTTTTGTGTTAGTAATTTTTAGACTGCAATAGTTGTGACTTCATTTTACGATTCTCTAGCCTGCACCTATCAAACCTCTCTTTTTGGCCCAGTGGTTGACTGGTAGAGAATGCCTTAAGGCATTAAGTCCGCCATTTGTACTTTCATTTTGTGCAATAAAGTTTAAATAAATAAATAAATATTTTTTTGTGGTGTTTGCCGGACAGTTTGTGTGGCAGCCGACACCGGGCTCAGCGCTAATGGTCGGAAAGAGCTCTTCCGCCACGCTGCGCCCGCGCAGGCCGTCTATCAATTGATCGTTAATATATTGGTTTAATACCACCGCATGTTACACCGAAGTGTAATGAGGGAATATTGACTACAGAATAAATAAGAATGATAAATAAATACTTGTTATATTTTTATATCGTGTAGGCATTTATTATATTTAAATATTTATCACACGGGTTACTCACGTAATTTAAGTCGATACACGTGACGTGTACACGTCAGGCTTTGGTCGCGGATACTCCATGATGAGGATCCTCTAAATGGATCGAAACATGTCGAGCAATTATCGACTTAAATTACGTGTGTAACCCGTGTGATAAATATTTAAATATGTTTGAGTCTCACGTTAGTTATAATTCTAAAATAGGCATTTATTACTTGTTACTCTTGTTAGGTATCAATATAGGGTGAATTTTACCTTTATGTCTTATTATCTGGGCTTCGCAATCCAATAGGTCTCTTTGACGCTCGTGTAAATCCCGATTTAGCATCCTGAGCTCCCCTACTATTAATAGGTATGCTGCGATTCAAAAATTAAAAATTCACCCCTAACAAAATCATTTATAGATTGCATTCCTCAACGAAATTCCTATTTTGTACTGTACATATATAGTAGGTACACAAAACTGTAAAAAGTTCTTCTACGATTCTGCGTATAAACCGTAAAATAAGTTTTTACAGTTTTGTTTGTACTGATAAGCTGAAAATGGATGTATGTCACAGCACTATTCATTTCGAAATATGGTCACATCACTAATGTCAGAAGGAGAAGCGGCCATCTTGCTTGGGATCGCAGTCGGTACTCGATGGCTCGGTCGATAACATAGTTAATATTTGTGCCGGTTGATTCTTGACGATTTTTCCAAAGTAAGTGTTAATAGTAGGTCAATAGTTCTCAGAAGTGAGATGAATCTAAATATTTGAATAACAAACATTTATTTGTGCTTGGTGTTGCGAAATACGTGTTACTAAGCGACGGTTGTTATTGCCCTATAAGGGTGCTTTTAATTGTAATTTCAGCGAAAAGGGACGCTTATTGTTACTAACACGCTAACATGATTAAATTCTAAGTGTACGTATTAACAAATGGTTATTTTAAGTGTTTGAAACGAATACTTCATGATTTCTTGTGGAAGTCGCATGCCACCATTTTTGTTTGTTTTGTTTTGTGTGTGTTCGCTTGTTATGTGGCGATATTGCTGATATTCCTGTTTGAGAAGGAAAACTACAAACTGTGCATTAATTCGGGTGAGCTTGCTCTATTTCATTTTAATTATTCGGTGCATATTGTTTCATAAAATAACCGAATTGAACTTATGAACTCCGTTTGACAGCGAACTTTCCTTGTGCTTTTGTTTTATTTGAAATGTCAAATGATAGTTTCCGAAGGCAAGAACTAAATTGACTTATGCTGGTTGGACTATTAATGCTCTAGTATTACCTTCGCTGATTGTTCTACGAGTATAAACTTTTCGTATTACCTATTGTTCATTGATATTCCCGGTTTGTGAAACTTTCTACAATGGGTCGTCATCATCATCGTAAGAGAACCCGTTCTAGAAGCAGGTCTCGTTCTGAAAGCAGAAGCCGTGGCTCCAAACGTAGCTACTCTGATGAGATGAAAAGGAGAGATGACTGTATTGATGCATTAGAAAAGATAATAAGAGAGCTCCTTAAAAAGAAACAAGATAATTTGTCTAATGTGTCAGAATGTGTGGGTGGAGTTAGCTCGACTCCAGTACAAGAGAGTAATACGTCTAATTTTAGTGCATCAACCAGTGGAGTAGTGCGTTATGTTGGGCGAAATGATTTTGTGCCTGAATTCAACCCTCAAACCTCACCTGTGTCCATACAGCACTGGATACGGAACTTAGAAAGCACAGCTAAGATGCATGGGTGGGATGAGCGTACTCTAATCTGTAATTGCACTGCCAAGTTACAAGGTTATGCTAAGGACTGGTATACATGTCAGCAATCATATGATTTGAAGTGGGAAGACTGGAAGGAAAAATTGATTAAAGCATTTCCATTCACCAAAAACAAACTGTCACAGATAAGGGAACTGGTAAATAGAGAACGGGCTGCGGATGAAGATGTAATAAAATTTTACTATGAGAAATTAGGAATCGGTATGTCATGCAACCTCTCTGATGATGTTATTGCTGAGGCTATTATAGGCACCCTCGGGGACAGGCTCATGGAGATGGGGGCCGTATCTGCAGCATGTCAGGATACTACTTCATTACTTAAATATTTAGCAAGTACTAAAACATCAACAGTAACCGCCAATACCACAGAAAGTAATAATGTCAATCAGAAGGTGACAAATAAACAGAGGCAACCTCGTACTACAGAGTGTTACAGATGTGGAAAACTTGGCCATAAGGCAATATTTTGTGGGAGGATAAGAAAAAAACCACATGTCAGGTGTAACTTCTGCGATCGAATGGGACATATTGAAGCTGATTGTTATAAAAAGAAAAACCAAAATAAACACTGTACTTTCTGCAATTTAAATGGTCACACTAAAGAAGACTGTCGTAGAATGAAGAAAGGTGGCCAACAAGAAAAGTTGGTGAAGATGCTGGGGATAAACAATGATCGTTGTGATGCTAAATACTATAAGGATGTCTGCATAAACGGAGTGACAACTAAAGCATTTGTTGATTTTGGCAGTTCTTGTAACACCATAAAAATAAAGTTATGTGAGCAGTTACAGCTGCCTTACATGGCTAGAGATTCTGTAATTATTAAAGGCTATGGAGATGCCCTAACCATTCCTTTCGGAAAAGTTTCTGCTCTATTGACGATAGATGGTGTTGAAAAACATAGCGTGTTTTATGTTGTACCCAATGAAGTCCAAGACTGTGAAGTCCTTATTGGTCAACCATTCACTGAAGACCCTGATATTGTTGTGATGAAGACTGCTACCCAACTTAATATTTTTAATGGAGAATTGGCTCTCGGTCTGTCTGAGCTGTGTGAAAATTTTGAAAAGGTGCAACTGTACCCTAGCGAAAATTTGGAACTTCAACCGGGAATAAATAAAGTTGAGGTCAGAGCTAACCCTGTTGTAACTGGGGTGATTAAGCTTAACCACAGTGAACAAAGAAAACCATTATCTGAGAAAGATGTTGTTAGCGAAGAGGTGAAGAGTGTTGAGGGCAGCGCCTTCATAAGAGTAGTTAATAAAACCAATAATATAATACAATTAAATAATGAAAATTGCATTGCTCGCGCAACATTGGTGGATAAGGAAGTAAATAAATTGGTACCCAAGGAAATTCAGGAAAATGGACTGAATAAGCTCCTTAAGGAATATGACCACTGTTTTTCTGGCAATGGGATAGAATTAGGAAACTGTGATGTGGAAATGGAAATTAAATTGACAAGTGATAAGGTGGTTAACTATAAGCCATATAGGATGTCATATCATGAAAGGGAGATTGTGAGGCAGACAGTGCAAGAGCTACTAGCATCTGGAATCATTGAGGATTCAAAGTCACCATATGCTAGTCCAGTATTGCTAGTGAAGAAAAAGGATGGAGGGTATCGAATGTGCATAGACTATCGGGCACTAAACAAAATTACAGAAAAGGAACGGTACCCCTTGCCAGTAATACAAGACATTTTAGATCGTTTAGCAAATATGTCTGTTTTCTGCTGCCTAGATCTAGCAAATGGCTACCACCAGATTAAAATTGCTGAATCCTCAAGACCATTCACTGCCTTTGTGACCCCTGATGGGCATTACCAATACAAAATGATGAGTTTTGGTTTGTGCAATGCTCCTGCAGTATTCCAACGTGCCATGCATACTATTCTAGCCCCAGTCCTACATCAATGTGCTGAAGTTTATATTGATGATGTAATTGTGTGGGGAAGAGATAATGCTGAATGCCTTGATAATTTGAAAAAGGTCTTTGAGTTGATTGCAGCTGCAGGCCTGAAGTTAAAAAGAAGCAAATGCTCGTTCTTAACAGAATCAGTCGAATATTTGGGCCACGAGATAGCCAAAGGAGAGATCCGTCCATCTGCATGTAAAGTGGCTGCTGTGGCAAATTATAAAACACCTACAAACGTACATGAGCTACGCCAATTTTTGGGTTTGGCCAGCTATTTCCGCAAGTTTATAAGGGACTTTGCTACTATAGCGCGTCCACTCACTCAGCTTACGAAGAAGACTATCGAATGGTGTTGGGGTCCGCAGCAGGAGCAAGCTGCAGAAACATTAAAAACAAAGCTTACGTCAGACCCTGTTCTAGCTATTTACTGCCCTGATAAAGAGACACAGATACACACTGACGCCTCCAAAGCTGGCTTGGGAGGAGTGCTTTTGCAGCGTCAGGAGTCTGGAGGACTGAAACCTGTTGCCTATGCCAGTAGACAGACAACATCTCCGGAAGAAAAATATCACAGTTTCGAACTTGAAGCGTTAGCAGTGGTGTTTAGCATTAGGAAGTTTTCCATCTACGTGACTGGGATCAAGTTTCTTGTTGTGACCGATTGCTCTGCTCTAAGACTAGCGTGGTCTAAGAGAGATTTGTCTCCTCGTATTGCAAGGTGGTGGCTTGATTTACAGGAATACAATTTTGAAGTTGAGCATAGACCAGGAACATCCATGGCACATGTTGATGCTCTCAGCCGGAACCCAGAGGTGGTGAAACATATAGAAGAGAAGGAGTTAATTGATACTCTGCAGGAAGCTGATGAAGGAGTCCAATCAATTAAATTAAATTTGAAACTTGAACAGGAAGCAGGAAAAGGCAAAAGGCATGGATTGACAAAAGACTATAAGGTAGTCAATGATCGACTGTGCAGAATTGTTAATGGTGCCAGCAAACCAGTGCTACCCAAAAGTGCTAGGTGGCATATCATGAAAACTTATCATGACGATAATGGGCATCTCGGATTCGAAAAGTGCTTTCAGGCCATAAAAGCGAAATACTGGTTTCCTAAGATGAGGCGTTTCGCGGAGAAATACATAAGCAGCTGTATAGGATGCCAGTTTACCAAGAAGCCTACTGGTAAACAACCAGGACTCCTCCACCCAATACCGAGAGTCGCGATTCCATTCCACACAATACATGTGGATCATCTAGGTCCGTTCACTAAAAGCAATGGTAAAACGTACATATTTGCTATAATTGATGGATTTACAAAATATGTGTGGTTAGAAGCAGTGCCATCTGCAAATGCGCGAGGTGCGATCAGCTCGCTAGGAAAACTTAAGCAAGCTTTTGGTTATCCTGCGCAAATAGTGAGCGACCGGGGCACAGCCTTTACGGGTCGCGAGTTTCAGGATTATTGCATTAAAAACGGCATAAAACATATTCTTAATGCCGTGGCGTCACCACGAGCTAACGGACAGGTAGAGCGTCTTAACCGTACCGTCCTTGCTTCTTTAACCGCTCACATGGGTGAAAATCAGAAGGGTTGGGATGCTTATCTATCCGATGTTCAACTAGGCATTAATTCCACTATCTGTCAAGGGACGGGCAAATCCCCCTTGGAACTGCTCTGTGCATTTAAGCCGCGTTTAGCGAGAGACTTGCAAGGACCTTCCCTCTCAACTGATACTATAGAGGTTCTGAGAGGAGATGCCTCTAACAAAATAGCTGAAAATGCAAGACGTATGGAGTCCCGATTTAACAAGAGTCGCCGTGTTGCAAAACCCTTTGGTGTCGGAGATATGGTTATGGTAGAGCGCAGAATCTTGCGTCCTGGCTTAACCAGTGGGAAATTGGTACCTCGTTATGGGGGGCCATATAAAGTCACTGCGGTGTTGCCCCATGACAGATATGAAGTCCGCTCTATAACCAAAGGCAAGAGGAGTTACAAAAATATTATTGCCCGTGATAAGATGAAGCAATTTCGGGTAAGGCAACACAGTTCGTCAGAAGATGGTGACGAAAGCGATTCAGAACCTCATTAAATATGTCTCCAATTTGATCGCTTAACGAGCTCACATATCCGCCTCCAAGGACCCACATAATGCTCAATGAGCTCACCTGAACGCCTTAAAGGGCTCACATAATGCTTTACGAGCTCACATAATGCTTAACGAGCTTATACAATGCTTAACGAGCTTGCTTGATCGCCTTAAAAGGGCTCACATAACGCTTAACGAGCCTAGTCCACGCCTTATGAGATCATTCATTATAATTGCTTAGCGAGCTTCAAGAACTTGTTCAAAGATGTGAGGTTTTTGTGGGGGCATTGAAAGAAAGATGATCTGGTGATCCTGGCTTAGCGAGCGTTAATGAAATATTCTGAAACCGTGTTGATTGATGCTTAGTGAACATCATAACTGAACATCTTGATAACAGCTTAGTGAGCTTTGGGGTATGCTTCGTGAGCTTTTCTTTTATTTATATACTACAATGCCTTCTTGTAAGTGCTAATAACCTACTGCTACTCGCATTTTTGCTTGATGAGCTGCTGTTTAACCTGCCTAACGGGCTAACAGTATTTGAAGACGATCAATTTATATTGTGACATTTGTGGCAGTCGATTAATCTGCCTTTCGAGGCGAAAGTCCTGCCAGGATAGCCGAACTGATAAGCTGAAAATGGATGTATGTCACAGCACTATTCATTTCGAAATATGGTCACATCACTAATGTCAGAAGGAGAAGCGGCCATCTTGCTTGGGATCGCAGTCGGTACTCGATGGCTCGGTCGATAACATAGTTAATATTTGTGCCGGTTGATTCTTGACGATTTTTCCAAAGTAAGTGTTAATAGTAGGTCAATAGTTCAAAAGACGAGCTTTTTTCTTCGAATTGCTGACAATAACCTCATGAACTTGATTTTACTGGTGGGATTGTGGACTAAGATATTATTAACTTCGGTGTAACTATAATATTTAACGTGATTAAAGTCAAGTGGATGATAAAATATAATTACCTATTCGCACAAGTCGGTCATCAATCATACATTACCTAGTTATGGACGTAATCCTAGGTCGTTATACCAACACGAGGTAATCGCTCGTACTACGGACCAATTCGGTACAGCAAGGCATGTTTATAATATTGCTAAATGTAATCAAAGTAGAAGTGGTGGTCTTTGGAGGTGCATATCTGCTTACCAAGAGTTGGCAAGTATCGTTTAGGCAAGTTAGTGAGCATCAGAGCGTATTGCTCTACAAGATTGCTTTACGTATCAAGCGCTAACGTTAACTATATTGAAAAAAATAAATATTTCGAACATAATCGTCTCAGCCGTTTTTAAACAACTATGGAACCCTACACTGAGCATGGTCCGACATGCTCTTGGCCGGTTTTTTTTACGTTATCGCGCTCAGTATCAATATCAGTGGGTAGTTTTTTCAATTTCAAATAATTGTCGCTCATATTTTCATTATAATTTTTGTTAGACCAAATCGGTCGCTCAAAAATCACAAATAAGCCACAGGAAATTTCCATATAAGTGTAAAATATTCTCCGTAAACACCTCTATGCCTTCTTCTCCTGAAAATATATGTAATAAATAAGATAAATCAACCTGTTAATAATTTATGCAGCACATTTAATTCAAGTTTACAGCTATTTGCCATACTCGGTAGAATTATCTTTTTACTTCATTTCATGCATTCCATAAATCAAAAGGAGGAAATAGATAGATAAATTCCAAACTAGTGTCCATAAAGAGAAGTGACAGTTATTTATGAAATCTCGATTGATATTGCCGTTACGAGATTAGCTGGAACCCTTTCTCGCCAATCTGTGCTATAAATTGGTTGAAATTGATTCGATAATATAATAAACTGAAATATATAATATGGGATACAAATCTGTAACCGCCCTATCATGAAAACTGAAGGTTCCTTGTTAAATTTGTATTGATAACATGAATAAAATATGACAAGATAAGGTAGAAGTACCAGTGCGTAATATGTTAACAGAAAATATTTATTCGAATCACGATATTATGCTCATTTATAAATCTACCTAAAGTATTATCATGCTCAATCATGCTCTAGGAGAGGAGTTTGTTACAATATCAAAATATGACAAAATTATATATTTTCTTAGTCAATCCGATTGTATACCAGTAAAAATCATGTGCTTTTGCTGGCAGTTCCAGTAGATGACACCTCGGTACAAATATGAATGTCAAATATTGGGAGTTCAAAATGTGAACTGTCCGTCCCAATAAATGTTAGCATTTGTTAAAATTATGCAAATAATTTTGAAATAAAGTTTTTCATTTTGAGTTTCGCTTAAATGCGGTAATAGTTGATCTCATCGCTGACAACTCAAGCTATGATGACAAGTATTGGTACAGCTTCGGGCACTAGTACTTCCACCTTAACTGTATTATGTAGAAGATAAACTATTTTCTATTTCATGTCAACTTAGCGTAGAAAATTTGGGTACTTACCCAATCGGGTAGACGGTCAAACAAATCGATTTGTACCATTTCGTACCTTTTATTAGCAATAAATAATCAATATGTAGGTAACCTATTTGATGATTTCATGCCTCGTGGCATTGTCATTGTCACAGGGCATACAGGGTTCAAATCTTATTCCTTCAGCGTACATATAAAGTACCGAAAGGTAGGTTCTATTCATGGATAGAATGTTTCACTGTCTTATGTGGCTTAGTTTTCCCGGTTAGTCACAGATGAAAATTGGTTGAGTCACTCAGAAACCCTCATGTATAGCCAATAAAACTAGCGTGAAATTCTGAGTCACACTTACCTACAATATCCGATATTTTATATTAGGGGGTATCCGTTATTAATTTCTAAAATTTCGTAAAATATGGGACACCCTAAAATACATTATTTAACACAGTACTTATAGGTTCCTAAGGAGATGCAAGACCGAGATCCAAAGAAGCGATCCCAATAAACAAAGGGATTTCTTGTACGGCTATTTCTCATTTACGACATTCTCACGAAATAATCATCATCAGCCTATTATAGTTCCCTGCTGGACGTAGGCCTTTCCTATTAACTATGCGTATAAACGCATTTGGAGGTAAATGCCCATAATCGCCACGCTGGGCAAGCGGATTGGCGATCGGAGTAATGTGTCCACTATGATGATGCTGCTGCCCATGATCAATCTTTTATCAAAAAGTGGTCAGTCACACTTCAATCCCTTAGTCGACTCTTTCGATACCCGCAGGAGGAGTTGGGGTGGTGACAAATGTATTCTTACTGCCGTCACCACACGGCACACGAAATAATAGTTGGTATATAATTCATTTACCAATTTTCGCCATCAACCTTACTAATACTTCTCCGAAGATCTTATTAGCGTATCATTGTATCGACTATTGACTAACATCTATTAATTCCCTATAATTGAATGTTACGTGCGCTACCTTTCTAAGCTATGTTCGGTGACCGGGTCATTACGAGTGTTTGGTTTAACTAGCCGGAAACAAATATTGTTGATGCCAATCATGTGGTGTGCTCAGGGCTGGATTTAGAGGTTTAGAGGCTTCGGGGCAACAAAGGAGTGGAGGCCCCCTGGCCCCCAACTATTTTCCAAATAAAGTAGACAATTTTTTCAGTCAAGTTCTCAAAACAGCATAAAAAAATTTTTACTTAGATACTGTTTACTAGTCGGAATGTAAAAAAAAAATCTAAATCTCTATTGTGGGGGCCCCTCTTTCGTGGAGGCCCCGAGGCTGTAGCCCCTCCCTAAATCCGGCCTTGGGTGTGCTGGTAGGATTATTGTATTGTATAGTCTAAGGCAAAAATATCTAACTTAACATGGAAATGACCTCCTCTCCTCCTCTTGTCGGCCTCCGTAGCCTAGTTGGTAGTGTAGTGACCCTCACTACGAAGCTGGAGGTTCCGGGTTCGAATCCCGGCGATTTATTTATCACAAATATTTGTTCCTTGATCATGGCTGTCCATAGTGTCTATGTATTTAAGTATCTATGTATATGTATCTATCTATTATATATATCGCCGCTTGGTACCCACATCCAGAGTTGGGCAAAAAGTAATATGATTACTTCTGTATATTGCATTTGTATGTGTACTTTGTAATATATATTACAAAGTACACATACAAAAGTAATCGGGAGGAGTAATCATATTACTTTTTGCCCAACTCTGCCCACATGCCTTAATTGAGCTTACCGTGGGACTAGGTCGATTTGTGTAAGATGTCCCAAGTTATTTATTTATTTAATGACCGGAATTCAAAACACATACAGGGTATTGACGGATTATATCGTGTATACTAATACTCGATGTAATTTTATTACATCCCGTGTTTCGAACAGGTAAATAGGTAGGTACTTACATTAGATAAAAACGCCTTTAGTAATTAAAAAAAAAATTACTCCCGGTGTGCTAAATAATATAACAATGTAGTGTATGTAATACAAAATAGTTACAATGTAGGAATGGAATGGCATTTTCGTGATAGATACCTTCATAGAATGATCTTAAAACTTGTTGCCACATTTTAATTAAGTATGAAGCGCTATTATGAAGCATACAACTTATGATATTGTATCATTATAATTATTTACCTACATTCTAACATCATCATATCGCAATTACTATAGTTATAACTAAACGATTACTTTCCATTATATACATCCGCGAATGTATTCGCATAACCAACATACAAGATTACAGAACGAATGCGCAAAATAGTGTTTGCCGGCGGCAAAACATGGAACTAAAAATGCTTTAAAATCCGACCAAGTTCAAAAGCGCAGTCTTTGTTTTACCGTACTAGCGGTCCAAATACTTTCAAATTTGTTAAGCAACGCAAGCTTTGCAAATATAGTTAAACGGGTGGCGCTGCCACGAAGTGAATGTCTATGTTTGTTAAGCTAGAAAGCATTTTCTATTAATGACAACATGGCCGATAAATCGCCATTATAATCTGCATACGTGATTGATTCTCAATGGTTAAGAGGAGGCTATGTTGAATTTGAATATCGAGTCAAGTTTGCAAACTATTAGCGTCTAGTTAAAGCTTAGGCAATCGATTTAGATTTTTGTCTACACTTGCAATTTAATTTAAATCCGTGATCAATTCCGAACCTAGTTATGATTAATCCACCATGTCGCTAATATGAGTAATAAATGTCTAATACCAAGATAAGACTCCTCCCATTACTCGTAGTGTACAGTCAAAGACAAAATAAGGTGTACACGAAAATTTTCAAAAATATGTCCCAGTGCACTCTAATTCTGTGTAATAAGAACGTCGTCACATGTTTATGAGCGGATTCTTTCGATACTTATTTTTGCACTTGACTGTACCTAGTTGTGAGGTGTATAGACTGTATTACTTCGTGCAAAACTTAGTAATAATAGTATCTAATTTTATTACTTAATTGCGCTCAGTAATAAAAATGTTTGACATTCTGTATTTGAATAATGACATATACCAATCTTCAGTAGAATTAAACAAATATGGCTCACTTTCCATAGCATTTGACGTCTTTGACACATCGCGAAAAACACGTGCAATTTTACATTAATACTAATAAATGGATCATACAGCGTTTGCGAAAACGGGCGTCTTTCCTGTGGATATTGCGAAAGTTAACGCTTCTGGGACCAGCAAATTAGGTTATGATATGATATTTTCGTACAAGAAAATTATGGTTCTAGAGAACTTAACTTTCATGTCCACATGAAAGATTTATAACCTAACTCATACAAAAAATCTGTATTACTCAAATATCAATAATTTTGGACTGAAAATGTATTTATTTCGATTTGTTTTCCTCTTTTTTCTACTGACGATTAGTGTACACTTTAATACTAATTATTTGTGTGACTAAAATACAACAAATAATTTACTTTACTGAAGTTTCATGCATGTACAAATTTAAAAAGGGTTATTCAAAAAAATCCTTGATTTTTTAAATCCAATCATGTTTCGATTGGGTTTACTTCATTTTATATGGTTTTGAAATTAAGTAGATGGTTAGTTGAAATTACGGGAAAATTATTACAGTATCCCAGTGTTGCAACATAATTCCCTCTATGATGATCTTACATATATTATGATATGATAAAGCAGTTGAATTCATAAATAATTTTGTTTTTTTTTTAAGCACGGTCAAACAAGTTATTTACACTTTCCCAAATTAATCGTATTTTAAATTACACATGTTAATACGGTCAAACCGTACATCATTTTACCCTAAACTGAATGTAAGAACTTTTAACATCTGCGCCTTAAGGTAAATAGAGATCCCAAAAAATGTCAAATGTGCGTACGCACGGAATCAGTAGGCGCGCCACTATAATTTCGCGGGTCGCTTTCTCGCCAATTTGTTGACTAACCCTGTCAAGTGAAACCACTGGCACTGTAATTGCTATTGAAGGAATTAATGGCTTTATTTATTGACATGACATGTACGGTCGGTTAAAAAAAGTAAACGTATTGATCCTTGTGCATCGTTGTGACACGTTCTGTGAGCTTATGATGATCGGGGCTTTATCGTTTATATCGTTGTCGACTGCGTTGTGAAGAAGGTGTGAAAATGACACAGTTATGTCACGATAAACCGGATAAACGGAAAAATCTCAACAATCGTAACTATTTTACAATTATAACTAACGTGAAACTCAAACATACCTATTTAAATATTTAGCAAACGGGTTACCTACTCACGTAATTCAAGTCGATAAATTGCTCGACATGTTTCGGTATGTAGGTGCCTTCACAGGGGGCTACCACGATCTACTAATGCCATCTGCATAATCATAATCTGTTTAGGACCTAAACTGAATCGCGATGTGTCAGATTCATAGAATAACTGTCAAAGACTGACAGACCGAACCTAAACTGAACCTAAAAAACCACATAACCTATCGATAGTGTATCTTACAAAATATGAAAGGATTTCCTTTACCATGATCTACTATGTATTTCCCAATCATTCGACTCAGAGTGACGTTCTTCTTCATTTTTTCAGGCTTACCTAATGATAAGTGTCTGCAGAGCCTACGATGGTACACTAATGGACTGAATAAGAGAATAGCATGACCCAAGCGGTAGACTCGTGAGAGCGAATCTCTTAACATACCACTTATCCATAAAAACTAGGTCATAACAGTCAATAAGTTAGTAAGTATGTCACTTACGTAACCACAAATCTGATAACCCAATTTCCCTGTTAGCTCCTACACATTGTAATTGTTATCAGACCCAATCAAAGAAAACAATTAATTCTGACCAGTAACACATCTCGGTATGAGATAATAGTAACGAGATATCATAACGCGGTGTAGGTATTATGTGTATGTGTATTACACATTTGCTGTTAGTTACTTTCTAGCTATTTCCGCTTAAACAATGGGCCAATCGTTAGATCGATTAGTTGATATTAATATTGACAGTGCATGGGTCAATCACCTTTTTATAGTTTCGCCATGTCCGTCTGTCCGTCTGTCCGTCTCTCTGCAGCATAGCTCAGTGACCTTTTAACTATTACCCATTTTGACAAGAAACTATCGATGCAATCATATAATAATATAAGGTTAATTTATGATAAAAATAAGCATTTTTTAGGAATCTTCAACCCAAACCTCAAAAGTTGAGAAAACGCATTAGGTATAATGTTTTCCATAATAGGCTCTAGTGAAAAAGGCTTCAACTCGCCAGCCATTTTGGAAAACGATGTTACTATAATAGTCATTATACCTATACACTTGTATTAATTTGGTACCTTTTTTCACAAGACTTAACAACATGAAAATTAGGTTAAATATTCCTACACTATTATTAAGCATGGTTCTAGACATGCGTCGTAAGGAAGAAAGTGATTCACATACTAACATTATCATACGGCCTTGAAAATTGGTGCTAATATTAGAAAATAGCCCGATTAGTTTCAGTTTCTCTCCTAGATGTCGCTATTAACCTGGATAGAGGCAGAGGCGGAAAACGCGTACAAATCACGCCGCTATGAAATGTAGGTAAAATGCTGTATATCACGCATGAAAATTATTACTAATAGAATAAGTATCGAACAATAAGACATTAACTACTGAATCCGACAAACCGATATAAGTAAGACGGACATGCGCTTATTTACAATAGCTACGCACTGTAAGTTATTCCTTGACAGTTGCCAAGAACTTCAAAATCAGCTTTATATAAAACAATACAGTCGAAGAAAATGTAAAGTTCTATAATCACCGGTTTTAACTAGGTCATTGGGACCGGAAGAAAAAGCTGGTTTCATATTTTGAATAATACTTTCATTAACAATAATTGCCTCTATATGCCTGCTGGAACCCATTCACGGATTTCTATTGTTGTGTCCGTGCATAGGTGTATATGTACAACACAACAAATTTCTCCAAAGACGTGTTGAATCCATATCCTCTCGCAAGCTTATCGAAAACCGGGACGTAATAGCTCGTGAAACCAAAAGGACTACAAATTGTAATTGATACAAATCTCTTAGACATAGGTAACATTTTACTACATCT
Source organism: Thaumatotibia leucotreta (assembly GCA_025490895.1). Taxonomy (NCBI): domain Eukaryota; kingdom Metazoa; phylum Arthropoda; class Insecta; order Lepidoptera; family Tortricidae; genus Thaumatotibia; species Thaumatotibia leucotreta. The sequence goes on from JALPQI010004680.1 coordinate 60,644, forward strand.
GTATCAGAGACACGTTTTTAAGCAATAAGCTGACTGAAAAAGACACTAAACACGGATATATTTTTTTTTATTGTAGCACTCATTCAATGCCCATACTTTCGCTACGATAATTTAATAAACAATTACTGCCTAACAAGAAATCAATTGGATGCGGCAAGGAAGGAGACTTCAACATAGATTTGCACATTATTTGAAACAGAATGGACTACGAATTATTAATTAGAGTTTGTGATTTCGTGAGATTTTGAAAAGATTTACCTACATTAAACCTACCTACGTCAAATAAATAAATAATGTGGATAAAAGTAATTTACAATTTAAAAATAATTTATTCAGATTTTATGGGAATATTGGGAAAGTACCAAGCAAGTAAATTTTAAAAATAATGGGTATCTAGGTTTTACAATGTACAGCGTTCATATTACCGATTGGTATCGACCACTATAACTAGGTAATCGATCGATCGAAATTCAAACATTGCTCCCCATTTCAATCACCTGCTACGACTGCTACGAGTTTGCTTCGCCGTAGGTATTTGCATTGACGTGAATTGTGAATGCAATTACTGCTTAGAGACAAACTTTATATAAAACTGCGAAGCGCGTTATATATATTTTTTCATCACACTTGCTGTCCAAGTGCGCCATTGCTTGCGTGCATAGCGGGAGTAATAGAAAAGTGAAATTGCATGTTATATTATAAGTCTCATCCAGTGAAATGTAAAATTTCTTTTGAGATGAATAAATTCTTTAACCCGAAATTCCCTAGGGAGTAATAGAAATGTCAGTACGTAATTTAATAATATTATGACTTAAAACTTTTTTTTTGTCGGCAAGTGTGATGAAAAACATTGTATGCATCACGGTCGGTAAGCGGAATAATAACTCGAGTCATAAAAGCCCTCCGCCTAACGGCGTCGGGCTTCTAACACTCTCGTAAGTAGTTCCATACTTACCTCCCTTGATGCACAATGTACTATTAATTTTAGTAGTGATCCTAACGAAAATATGTGTTTCCTGTGTATAACGCAAACTGCAAAACTTTGGATTTTTTTAAAGTATATTTCTCATTTTATTATTATTTCAGTGTATTCGTTAAATCTTGTACCAGTAACGTTATAATACAGTGTGGAAAGACCTTAAAAGTCCTTAAGTTGGCTCATTCTACTTAAACAATTTTACTAAAAGTTGTCCCGTATGACGTAATACCTATATTATATATACGGTGTGTGCGATGTTATAAGTGACTCAGGAAACATCCTGTAAATAATAAAGTAGGTATATTGTAATTGTAAAAATTAAAACACATAAGTCAGAGGATTTCTCAACTGTGCGGACGGTACGATGTACGATGTCAAAGCGAATCGCGTCTGGGCAGCATAATCTCTGACAAAACTTTTTCTGACCACTGTTATTTACAAATAATTCGATAATGGTATCGTTAATGTTTGTTGGTCGTTGACTGGGTTTGGTTTTGAAGGCCGGTGATACTAGGGGATTTCTTTCCGAAAATTATTTCAAGAAGGTGCTTGAGTAAAAGTTCGTAATTGGACCAGACCACATTTTATAAGTACAAGTAATTAGTACCTACTACGGTCTTCATATAATTTCGCAAAGTACCTACTGAATTTGCAAGGATTGTTCAAAATTAAATACGGCACTATTTTTTACATTTTTATCTCTACGGAAATAGTTCAAACATATGTCAAACATGCACAAGAATTGCTAGTGTGGTAAAAACGCTATATGAAGAGTCCACTGAAAGAACATGTCTAGTCAATTCAAATTACAGAAGAAAAAACCACCTTACATATACCAGAATACGGTGAATTTGCCCTAATATTTTTAAGCTTCGGAAATTATTTCTAGTTAGGAATGGTTTGTTTTTCCTGGTCTTTAACCGTATCCTTATTGTAGGAAAAAAGTATTAGTACCTACCTACTTTATTTCTACATCTTTTTGGACTACAAATCTTGTTTTTAAATAAAATTTACTTTCATTTCGGTCATCGATTAAGATAGTAAAAGACTATCCAGTAGCCCAGTAGTAAGCAATAAAAAACAAGAAAAATGCTTTCACATTTCACTTCCACTTTTCAATTAAGTATATTACGGTTGTTAATGGCTGCATAAAATCGAAATCTGGATAACTAAACTAATTATTCAGTCAATTAAAAATCAAATATTTCATGATTATTTGACGTCGTGGTTAGCAGTAATCATTTATTAGTATTATGGTCGTTTACGTAGAAGAGAAATTTATTGAAATTTCTTAAATCTTCCATAAATGTGCCAATATTCATTGAATTTGGGTATAAGGCGAACATACACTTATAATAGATACTTACATTTATTCCATTTAACATGTGGACTTAGATAATACAGGAGACATATTGTTTTAATTTACTTAATATCTAGTTAATCAACGTTGAACGTAGGCGGAAGGCCGGTTAGTGTACCTATCCAAATTAACATTTTCTAATTTCTATGTATAGGTATTATGGATAGGTACTTACATGATTCAACATGCGTTACAAAGTCTTTCTTAATTTGCCTAAAGCAGAAAAAAAATAACTATTTAAAATTTTGACTATCATTAAAAAAACAGAACGGTGCTAAAGAAATAAAAATAGGTCATCGAAATTATATTAGTACAAAATGGCCACTACGTATCCGAGATACTTAATTAAGGATCGAAAGAGCTAGTAATTCTGAAAATAAATGAAATAGGTACGTATGAATTTCATAACCGTGAGGGGTTATATTATGTTCTAATTATCTATAGCTACGTGCTATGCTGTCACTCTTATTTCACATGTCAGTCTATGGCAATAACCAAAACCTGTCAGTAAGAATAATTTTATAAGTTGTTATGGGAACAGCAAAAAAAACACCCATTAAATCGGGTTGTAGCAATTACTTAGTTTGGGAATGGCGCTAATGCCTATATATAGGTACAGTCACGTCTAATAATATGAATACATTTCGGAACGTATGTCAAAGGCATAAGGATCAAAATCGTATACATATTATTAGAGCCGACCGTACAGCAAATCATATATTCGGCTTACTTATGGACCGAAGTTGGGAGCTTTTGGATTATAAGTAATTGAATTTGTTCACGGTGACACCTTAAATTTCTCAAACGTAGATACTTGTGTTAAAGTAAAATATCGCAAAACGTATTGTTACAGATCCTTCTCAATCAAACAATTCAAGGTCTTTTAATGTAATATATCATCTTTCGAAGCAAATCCGACGCACCTAAATTGATTTGGTTGGGAAAGATATAAAGTAATTGACACCTCATTTACCGTTGTCTTGCGCGTTGTAAGACGATACTTTGAAAGTCGTTTACATGTAACGTATTCTGTGGGAGTATTTGTACAACTGTATTGGATCATACGGTTAATATTATACCTATGGAATTATGGACAGATAAACAGTTTACTTTATTTAATTAATGTTTTAATTGTACTTAACTTTAACAAATAATTTTCAGTTTCTTCTTTCTCTCTGAGACGATTCTTCATGGATCAAATTTAATCAACAGTAGGTATTTTTAAGGTCTCATCGGAAAGTATACTTTGTCGTATACTACAAGGACGTCTAAGATACATAACATTTGTATAAAAGTACCCAAATTCTATAAATACGGTAAGCGACAAAGTGGGAGTTTATATTAAAACAGCTCACATTTTATGAAGACGAACATAGGATGAAGGCATGTCGCCTTCAAATATAGCAAAGCAGCAAGGGTGCTCATAATATCAGAACGTACACTCTAATGCCAGCCATGACAATAGAAATCATCAGGGACATCAGTTTTATAAAGTTACAATTTACAATTTCGCTGTTTGCCTCTCTTTCTAGCCAATATGTGCGCGCGTTAGAGAGGCAAACAGCGAAATTGTAAATTGTGGGCACCCTGGACGCTTCAATATATCTGATAGCGATTGTAGGTACTTGACACTATTCAAAGTAAGAAAATTTGTAATTTCTAAAACAGTGTTAGGAATCACATGTAGAGTTACTATAATAATAAAATAAAGAGGGCTTCTACGAGGTATACTCATGATTAGTCGCTGAGTCACAATCAAGTATTGTGTTACCAATTTGAAATCAACCTATATACTTATTAGCGCGAGAGAAAATCACTGTAAATGAGTCCACACGGTAGACAGCGATGCGAATATAAAAAATCGAAATTTGAACTATTCGCCTCTTTAAAAGAAGATGCAAGGATGATAGAGAGTCAATATGGATGAAATGGTTCGCGGTAGCCTCCACATCAAAACTTAAGCAAAGTTTGTTAAGCCGCCCCGCCCACTGAACTACCTTTTGAGGATTCGATAAAAGAGAAATTATTTGTCTAAAGTGTTTTGTCTAGAATTTTATACTATTACCATCCACTTTGCGCTAGCAAATTCTAATTTCAGTTATGCAATTTATAGACCTCCTATTGTAGTTGTACGTAGGTATATAGGTTGGCACGTATGGAATAGACCTAATAGACAATTTCGTAGTCTAAGTAGATACTCTAGTGGTCTACCGATCTAGAATTTGTTCTGGCTGTATGTAGGTATGTGTATCTGAACCTAAAGTTTATATTACAATGTCAGGGTTAAGCATTAACTACAGCCTTTTCACTTGCTATTTAAAAAATATATATATCTTGTTACAAAATTATTTGATTATTTTTGTAATATTTATTTCAATTTCATACAACTATGGTTTTCATGGAAACTTGGAATATCTTACTAAATTGCATTTCAATTCCCAATAAAAATTACGCAAAAGTAGTTCCTTCAACAATCACATGTCACGGCAGAAAAAAACGCAAAATTTAATTACTTCATCAGTTTAACGTGCTCCGAATATGGTTCTTCTAGATCAAAAGTCGACCGTCACACGACAAAGTTTAGTCTGGATTTCAATCATACACCATTTATCTCAAGATATATTTTGGATTGGTTTTATTTTATGACTTCATATTTTTTAGTTTCAAAATAGCGATATCTCATGATATAACCGGCAAGATCGTATCAATCGGATTAAGTTTCATTCACACTTGCTACTGACGCAATTTGTTCCCATACGATGATATCAACTAATTGCCGGGTTAAATAGACCTGATGAATTATGTTTCATTGTGAAATTGGGCGCTTTCAAATAAGTCGTGGTTAGTATGTAATATATCACTGATCATGATCACTGACGTTAGCGGAACCATAATAAATACGTATTTTTACAGTAATATGTATACCCTAGAAAATAAATATCAAAATTATATTTAATACAAAAAATATGTTTATTTATTATATGTTTATATTATATTGTTGATTTTGCCTGAATATAAAAAGACGACTGTTTTTTTACAAAATATTAAGTCTATCTTTCCCATCACAAACAACTTTATTGTAGGGCCTTTATCCACTCACATGCTTTGATTTTTGCGATAGACTCTATGTCTATGTAAAATAAGAGTGATTACATGTAACAAAAGCTACATGAAGGTACCATACCTAAATAAAAACCTTCCTCTTGAATTACTCTACCTATTAAAAAAATCTCATCAAAATCCGTTGCGTAGTTTTATAGATTTAAGCGTGCAAAGGGACACAGGGACAGAAAAAGTGACTTTATTTTATTCTATTTACTTAGCCTATGTGGTTGGTTACCCATCCCAGTAACGCTACTATTTTATTTTATATACATTTGACGATCTTTTTGTGAATTTGTGCTATTTGTTAACAAATGACATGTAATTTTCATTAAGAAATAAATTAATCTATCTATCTATCTATCATCATCACGGTAACCACACACTACAAGTTACAAAAACTAAGTACAAAATGTAAGTACTAAAATGTGTGTACCATATTTTCCGTGTGGTACAGAACCCTTAAGACTCCTGTACGCGTTTCGCGCGTTGATGTCAAATACATAAGGATCGTTCGTCGGGTCACCGATTGTTCTCACGAATAAATCACATGCCCTATTGGACTGTAATTAACCCAAATAGCTCAAAACAAACACATTCGCATTATTGATGGCGAACCAGAAATGATCGGATGTGCGCTCGTGAGATTTCACAATGGCCGCTAGGTGTGTGGCGTACAGAGCTACGAGTACATTTCCGATAAGGTGCATTCAGACCAAACGAACATTCTCTATTCTAACCCCCCACTCTACGAAATTCTATCGTTAAACAAAACCTGATTGGTTGATTTCGTAGAACGGGGGATAGAACAGCGAATACTCTTTTGGTTTGAATGCACCTATATACGAATGCAATATTATTCCGAATTCCTATTAACTATTTTATTATTGATCATTTTTCCTTAGTTTCTACTGAGTTTAAAACGATTATTATAAAACTAAAAGAAACAAAAAATAAAATAAGATATATTTACATTAATTTCCCCCACGGTCCATACTTAACTACCACGCTACACGCTAAAGGGAGGCTATGCTTTGCCCCTTTTACTTAATGGGTATGCCTATACGTTCGAAAAGAAAATATGAACTAGTCAATACGTACCTATATAATTATTAATCAAAAGCTTATTAAACGTTCATTATACTGAAATTCTAATTGGATCCACCGGCGTAAGTTTTAATAATAAAAAATATTAATTAATCACTCATCAAACATTACTTTACTTAATTAAAATTATATTTTAGGTAATTACACTAGGATACCAGTTTGTCGTTTTGTATTTTATTACGTTCCAGAACTCTAAATCTAATTACTAAGAATTTGTTTCCGGTTCAATCTCTCGGTGTATCACATGCTTTACGTTATGCGATTGCAAAGCTATTGTCGTGTCAGAGACAACTACATGCTATCGAGTAATTAATCAGCGCGTGCGTGTGTGCATGACACTCCGCGCCGATAGATGGCGCTCACGACTTTGCCTTTTTAAAACAAGGAAGCCCCGCATCGAATTGTTATTTGCAGAAGAAAGTATGCGAATTCAAGACCTTTGTTTTGCGAAACAGTGATTACTCGTGAGTAAGCTTTTAAAATTATTGTTGTCCACCTTTGATGAATGGTGATGACATGAGTACAAGGTGATTTTTGGGTCGTCTAGCAGAAGTTGACAAGATACTAAGGACGGCTACGCCAAGCAACTTTCACTATAGAGATGGCCAAGAAATCGCGTAAAAATATTTCCTGATTATGAATTCGTTCATACTTAACTTACAATTAATTAAGGGCCATAATATTTAAAATTAATATTTAATAATAACATAGGTACATAATATTTAGATTTATTTTAACATCACATTTATAAGGACTCATAATATTTTAGGTGACCTTTTTATGCGATTTTTCTATAGTGAAAATTGCTAAACGTTGTCCGTCTCTAGTGCCTACCATATCCATATTGAGTCCTGCTACATAACCCAAAAATCACCCTGTATAGAAAGTTCAAAGAATAAATAAAAATCATTCGAGCAAGGATTTGGAGTGTATTAAAAAGAAATAAATAGCAGAATGCCACATAGCCGAAATATAAATAAACGCCGTTCTAGAAGAGCATAAACAATATTACAGCTAGTTTGGACTACACTACTCGTATTTGCCACATACTATTTTGATAAAAAAATAAGTTATTTACGTAAGGCCAAAGTATTCAAATTTAATTATATTTGTAGGTACTTAACATACATTCAGGAGTTCTAACACTAAACCTGGATTAAGATTAAACAGGCTTTAAATGTCTATGAGAATAAAGCCTACCATCACTTAAATTACCCTTAGTTACACATTTCCTTCACTGGATGTCAAAGACCAAGCGATCGTCAGATGTCAAGATGTCTTTGCTTCCTTTCACATTTCGTTGTCGTAATCTGGTAAAATGTTTATTGACGCAACATCAAGTAAGTAATGTAGGTACTTTTCTCAAACATGCAATGAAATGTTGTCATTATATTCGTCATAATAGGCTTTAAAGTATGACGTTGCAGGCGGATGACCTCGAGATAATAGTAAAGGATTTTCATACGAATTTAACGGCCTAGGCCGGTAAGTAATTTTTTTTTTAAACATGGCGTCGGTTTTCATGAACAGGCTAAACAGCTAAATTCTGTTTTTTTGATTGTCGTATTTTTTATTTCATTGCATATGTTTGAGAAAAGCACTATACAAATACATGCCTCGCCGTGAAATGGGCTTACCGGCTTCGTATCACTGTCCGTACCTACTCAGCCGATAAGCCCAACTTTCCCGGCGTCTCGTCTGCAGTAATGTACTATGACGCCGGGATCTCTCAAATATTAACGAGAGGCTGTTTGAGATGTTGATTTGATAGATTGATTTTGAGAAAAAGCTTTTCTGCATTCAGATGTAGGTACCTATTGATAATTACATTACTGATTATCTCTGTATCGCCGAGTACATTTATTTAATTTGAATTCAATCTTGTAAACGAGATTCACATAAAATCCGACTACATTGTTGTAGGTTTGTTATTTACTTACTATATAAATTGAGCCAGAATATTTCAGATGACAATCTGCAACTATCACGCTACATACCATGTTGATAAAACGACTGGACACTGTAGATTATATTTATTCAAATAATTATGTTGCAATCAGCGCTTCAGTTTTTTATTTACGTCAATGCATTTAATTTATGTTCAAGTGTGACGGATAAAATAATTGTAAGTACCTACGTATAGTTAGAGGCCGTGTGGTAACGGCAGTAAGAATAAATTTGTCTCCACCCCAACTCCTCCTTTGGGTGTCGTATGAGTCGACTAAGGGATTGAAGTGTCACTGACCATTATTTGACAAAATATTGATGATGGGCAGGAGCGTCATCATAGTGACCACATTACTGCGATCGCCAATCCGCTTGACCAGCGTGGCGATTATGGGCATTTACCTCCTAATGCGTCTATACGCATAGTTAATAGGAGAGGCCTGCGACTACGTCCTGCAGTGGACTATCATAGGCTGATGATGTATGTGTGTATGTATAGTTAGAGGCTTATACTGGAAGCTAAATCGAAATATAAAAATTCATAAGTACCTATTTTTACACCGAAGGTCCCAGTATAATAGTTGATATTAGTTTAGAGACATCACTTACGTAACTACCAAATCGTTAAAAAAGAGCTCTTATGGTGCCATTCGTCTTACTATCTGTCACATAGCTAACAAATAATTTGGGTAAGTATAAGACAGAATTCGGAATACTTGTTTATTCAGAAGTGACTAAACGAGTGTTCGGAGTGCTTACAATTGTCTTCAATCTTATTTTTTTCGAAACATTTGCTGTCTTAAACTTATCCATATTGTCAGAAAGATAGCAATAGTCACACTTATACTGACCTATTTATTAGGCACAAAATTATTCGATTAATTTTATATAGGTATTAACGATGCCACGTGAAGGTGCTCCTAATACTGCATTTTTCTTCTTTCTAGGGTCCAGGGGTATTTAATTTTCAGTCATTTGAACATTGTGACCCACCAGTCACAGAAGTCGACCTGTGGTTATCAAAGAGGAAGCTTAACCGGACCACTAATGTTATAGACTTAACATTATCCACACCATGGCCACTTAGTGATGACGTCATAGTGAGTAAAAGTACAAATTATGTACCTAAACCAAACGCGGGTCCTATTTTTATAGTGTATTTTCAGGGGAATAATCCGATAGTCATATGGATAGATACAAATCACTGTGGATATTCGCATGATAAGAGTCGATTGCACAAAAATTTTACATAGTTAAAAACCTTTGATGAAAACAAAATTAAAATTAAACGTCATAATTTTTGTGTTACGAAATCAAATTCCTTGTAACACCTTTTGGCAGTAAAAAATGTCTATAAACGGTCAACAATAGACATCTACATTTCGCACACATCGATCAAAACAGTATTAACTCAATATATAGATATATTTTTTTAGTTAAGGGTATATTTGAGATCTGTGAACTTTGTAGATCACGAATATACCCTTAGCTAAAAATAGATAATTTTTGAGTTCATACTGTGTGCGATTTATGAAATTCGTCGCCTTTTTCTACTGCCTACGTTGGGGTTCAGAGTATACCATATAGTTTTTAAGACTAACTTTCGTAACACAATGGACGCGATCGTGATATCTGTTTGAGTAATCCTTTAACTATGTATAATTTTAAATTTGCAATGCACCCATTATTTCAGTTAAGGCCAGCGACAAAATAATGTAAGTATACTTCGGCTGTCTCGCCATGCTTTTGTTGATCTTTCTCAGTCCCGACACTCCCGTCCAACTTATGTGAGGATTATTCGGATACCAAATTGGTTCATCGGTTGGAGAGCATGGGCTGAAGAAACTAGTGAACCTCACTTTTATTTTTGGGGACCTTTAACACTTTCATTGCGGACGAGTGGTACGCGCTACGCTCGTAGCCTATCCCGTGATTTTTCCGCTTTGTAGCGAAAATGGATCTCCCACAAAGAACTCCCCTTCCCCCTTCTTCCCCAGGGAGTTCCCCGCGCTCAAAGCGTTAATGGATGCTTTTGTATATCACATCACACATCATCAGCCTATGTTAGTCCACTGCTGGACGTAGGCCTCTCCTATTACCTATGCGTATGACGCATTAGGAGGTAAATGCCCATAATCGCCACGCTGGGCAAGCGGATTGGCGATCGCAGTAATGTGTCCACTATGATGACGCTGCTGCCCATCATCAATCTTGTAGTATGGTCAGTGACACTTCAATCCCTTAGTCGACTCTTACGACACCCGCAGGAGGAGTTGGGGTGGTGACAAATGTATTCTTACTGCCGTCACCACACTGCATTTTGTATATGTGTAATATTAACTTGTTTTTTTAGATGGAGATAAAAGCCGCCACCAAGATGGACGGTGGATACAAACCAGGCTCTTACTACATGAAAGGCCCATTCTGTAAAACTTTGGACACTCTAACCGGGGACTTGTTCAACGCCATTTTGAATGCTACGGGGGTCGAAGATTGCCCCATACCAGTAAGTCCAAGAGTCATATCTTGATTTCCAGTCACTTTTCAGACACGTTTGGTGTTTTAGGAATCCATTTCTGTTTTTCGTTTTCTTTTATATTTATAAAGATAAATTGAATCAAAAATGTCTTATTGTAGAACATTTAAATCATGAGGTGTATTCAGACCAAACGAACATTCGCTATTCTATCCCCCATTCTACGGAATCATCGAATCACGTTTTGCGTAACGATCGAATTTCGTAGAGTAGGGGGTTAGAATAGCGAATGCTCGTTTGGTCTGAATGTACCTTTACTAGTCGGCAAAATCATAATGAGGACATTTTAGAGGCATGCAACGTTGTTTTGAGTACATAACTAGGAACATTCCGTTACTTATTGTCTAAAGGCAACGAATAAAATAAATGTGATCAGACAACAATAGAAAATTAAATTTACGCGCCCATTTTGATTGCCTAGTTTGTTGCTTGAGACTATAACTTGATATAAAACTTTACATTTCTTATCTTAACTAAAACGAAGTACCTAAGATGTTACGCTAATCAACTGATTTGACTCCAGGGTTCTGTTCAATTAGAGGGCTTCTACGTCGACAGCAACAAGATGAACGATCAGATGCTGTACGGGGACTACAATGTTGATATGTTCTTCTTCGTCGATGATAATTTAAAAGGCTGCTATATAATGTACATGCAATTGATGGTTAAGGAAGATGAATAAATTTATTTTAAAATATTCTTGTGTTGTTTTATCCTTGTCTTATCCGTCCCATTGACATACATGAAACCCTTTTAGTCTGTCAAACATTGAGATGGTTTAGTGTCATATTGGGGTAAACTTTACCTAGGCAGTACGATAAGTGTATGCAATAACACATATTTTAGAATTAAATGTATTGGACTGCGTACAAGTACTCTTACCCACTAGAACATACTCGGAGAATTAACTAGTTTTTTTTCCTTAAGTACAACAGTTTCCTTACGACTACTCTACTTTTCCTTTACAGTTTCCTTACGAAGTTTTCCTTCCGGTAATGCACTTCTTATGTGACACAACTTCCTAAGTGACCCTACTCATATTATGGATTTTCAGTGATTTACTTTATTTTACTAGCAATGACTACAGTTGGACATCCGCAGACATTCTGTAAGTTTATGATGGTACCGTGTCTAATCGTTTGTCGTCGTTTCTGTCAAGCATGCAAGTACGAAAGTGACGTGACGTGTAGCACGATAAATAGATAAAACGGGACCATCATAAGCCACCTGCAATGGTATAGGATAAGCGATAAGTAATAAATATATGAGAATGACAGATTAGTACGAAAAAGGCACGTGGCCATGTCCATGCCTTTTTATGGTCGCGTGACTTATCGCCTATCGTATACGATTGCAGAATAGCATCTTGGCTAGGTCTGCAGACGTTGAATGTCATTAAATGTCTACTGATGTAAACAAAGAAAATACATCGCGATACTTACAAACGATTTTATTATAAAAATGCTGAAAAGACCAAAGACCAAAAAACAGAAAGGATACCAATAAACGCAAGAAAAATCAAAATCAATAGGTATAATAATCAGAAGGATTTAAATATTGAAACCAAAGAAAGGAAGAAGATATGAATCTATTGAAAAATGTTTGCAATTGGCTACCGACATGACCGGTACTGCAGTGTTATTCACTAAGGAAACCGCCTTGCTGTCAGCGCTGTGCCAGCGCTGCGGCAGCGTTGAGCCTAAAAATCATAGACATATTAATTTATAGACCGAGTCTATCATTATCTGTGGGTGACGCCAGCAATGCCTGTCAACGATATTTGTTTGGGTATACTAGTGCACCTAAACCGCAAATAGTAAAAGTGATTAAAATAAAGCTTTTCATAAAGCTGTTCGATAAGTGCACGGAATGTGATAAAAGTGATGACTTGTGTGGATCCAGGGTGTAAAAACCGCCAGGGTTACCTGAATGAACAAAATAAAGACATTACGTTTCACCGGTAATTTAGTTTTGACTTGAATTTTAAGATTTCGAACCTTATTAAGGTAAAAGTAACTGAAAATCTTATTCAATATTTGTTGCCGGATACATGTGTGTAGTTTTGTGAATTAACCATTCGTATTTGCATTCGTAATGTAATTACAAATAGTGGGATTCAACTATTTGTATCGCATAGTGTTGTACTTAAGAGACCGATCGTGATATCGATAAATCTATTGATAGCCAACTCAGAAAATGAATCGATGTTTTTAATTTCCAACAGGTTTCCACAGGACACTGAACAAAGGCTATTAAGGGTCAAAAATATCAAAAAGGCAGACGACTGGTGCCCTAAAAAGTATTCAAAAATATGCTCCGCACATTTTTAAGCTGTTGTTTCAGGCAAGCAGTACGCGCATAAGTGATTACATTCTGACGTAGTACCCACCATATTTGGTAATCATCCAATGTCATGTCAACCAGAAAGTAAATTAAGTTTAGTTTAATAATGACACTCATGTGATACTTGTGTAAACTGATTAATTATAAAGAAGCCATCATACGAAAATTGTTAGGTATGCTTTAAGGGATGATAAGTTCTGTAAAACATGTTATAATGAGGGTTTTCTGAAATGCCGTTCACCAGGGCGGCAGCACTGAGGCGTCAGGTCCAGAAACTTGTCTACATTCTCAGAGCGCCTATAGTTTCGTGTTTAAATGATTTGTACGAGTTAATAAAATTATGTAAAAAAATAAAATTACCTTCTGGTTAGTTTTTCTTTGAGGCTAGATAAATGTGTTCCTTAGCGGGACCTTACCGCTAAGTGGCGCCAACTAGTGGCATACGTTTTAGACAGAACAGGGTCGCGTTTTATAAAGTTACAATTTACAATTTCGCTGTTTGCCTCTCTAACGCACGCACATATTGGCTAGAAAGAGAGGCAAACAGCGAAATTGTAAATTGTAACTTTATAAAACGCAACCCAGTTCTTATGACATTTGACATTTTAATTAAAGAAAATATTTCATTAATTTTGTGATTTTATTTTTATCCTAAAATGTAGATTTAGAAATCATGACATATTAAGGATCGCAGAAGATCGTGATTCTGAGTAGGAAATAAGGTTTATTCCTACTGTACTCGCTACCTAATTTGGTAAAAATATTATTATTGCCGATAAAAGCATACGATGAAGACTGGACAACACTAATAGTAATGACATTTTATCTAGTCAGGTTGGTAGCATTGTTCAAGAAAATGGAGTCATTGATATAATTCACGACCAAGTAGAGCTACCTTATTTGTCTCTTTTTCCTTAAGGATTACATCTTGAGATGGTAAAGGATGACAATAGTTTGTTCAGGTATGTCTTAATACACGGAATCTTCCCTATATTTTATCTGTGCTAAAAATGGTATTCACTAATGTACTTTAAACGACACTAGTGCTCTGCGACGAATGCGGCGTGAGGTGGAACTACACTGCGTCGAGAATTTGACGTTTAATGTACGAACTTCATATTCTCTAACGAAAAACAGCGACGAACTCGCCCACAACCTCGCTCACAGCCTCGATTCCTAATGTCAATTCAAACAGCTAGGATTTTAGACAAGGCTGTCTCGACGTCGAGCTCGTTGACGAACGCAGCGTCGAATGTGTGAATAAGAGAATAGCATAGCTGACACTTTATAGTTTGATTGTATTGAACTGGTTAGTTGTTAAAATTATACTCGGTGGATTTTACTTCCTCAAGTTTCCTTTAAGTTGAATATTATGTAGATCAACAGTTAAAAACATTTCTAAAAATAATGAAACGGTCTCGACTTTACCAGACCGAACGTTTTATCGTCCTGAAAATGACACAACATCTGACGAAGATCAAATTCATCTGTCAGAAAATGAAGAATACATATATATTGAGTATGTATTTGGAATCGGATTTTGACAAAAAGGTAATATTATAAGTTCTGATTATCTGTAAACAATGTTTTGGTAAATATTATAAAATATCAACACGAAGCCGATACACACAATGCTGACTATACATACATGATGTATGCACATTATTGTAATTATACAAGGTGGAAAAATCGAATGACACATGGATGGCAACGACTCTTCCTTACGCAAAATGTGCTATTTAAAATATTCGTTTATTGTTAAAAACAATAAATTCAGAATTTAAGGATTATACCTTAAAAGGGATGTATATACAACGGTTTTGGCATGATAAGATTGTATGAAAAATTATAATTGCCTTAAACATTCTCTATTGAAATTTCGCAACTTATGAAACTTCTCCTCAGCACATTGCTAAATAGGTGTCACAAAGAGATGTCCTCACCGGTACAGCAGTAAGTATATTATAGTTGAAGTCAAACTACTCTTTATCCAACTGGGCATAGGAACGAGCACCGAAAGTTATATGAATCATTGTACACGTTGAAAAACAATCTACTTCCGGTTCTAATACTACACCACTAACCCGAGAATAATCCGGTAGGTAATGCTTATTTTCTCAAATAAGAATACATCTTCTAGTTAACATGCATTTAAAAAACGAAAACATAAAATTATATTTTTGCATTTAATGTGTCGTTATGGGGTGCGTGAAGTTAGCATATCAAGTGTGAGCAGATCACGTTTTTATTGGAGTTCCTATAGCATGTACAATAGTTCTAGAGTTCCTGATACTTTTTAACAATAGTTCTATAATTTAAAAAAAATGATGTCACTGTTTTCTTCAAAATGATATGCTAACTTCACACGTTAGCATATCAAATCGATCCGATTACAATGAAACTCACAGGATATATTCATTATGTAGAAATAGAGAGTTCCTGACACAAGCAATGCGTATTTTACCAGTTTATCGACACACAAAACAAAATGAATCGTTATCAGAAACGGCATTTACTCAAAGTTCAGGTATGCTATGCTGGGGCATTTTCGGCAGTTCCAGGGTAGTTTTTGGCTTAAACGATAGCTACGGCTCCGATATTGTCAAAACCAAAGAGTTCTCTGCTCTGGTAAAATTATTAAAGTGACAAAAAAAAATTTCTGAAATTTCAATTTTGTCAAAGTTCAGGTATGCTATGCTGGGGCATTTTCGGCAGTTCCAGGATAGTTTTTGTTCTTAAACGATAGCTACGGCTCCGGTATTGTCAAAACTAAAGAGTTCTCTGCTCTGGTATGAATATTAAAGTGACAAAAAAAATATCTGAAATTTTCAATTTCCTCAATGTTCAGGTGTGATATGCTGGGACATTTTCGGCAGTTCCAGGATAGTTTTTATTCTTAAACGATAGCTACGGCTCCGGTATTGTCAAAACTAAAGAGTTCTCTGCTCTGGTATAAATATTAAAGTGACAAAAAATCTGAAATTTCAATTTTCTCAAAGTTCATGTGTGATATGCTGGGACATTTTTGGCAGTTCCAGGTGAGATTTTATACTTAAACCATAGCTACGGCTCCGATATTGTCAAAACCAGAGAGTTCTCTGGTCTGGTAAAATAATTAAAGAGAAAAAAAAATATTCTGAAATTTTAATTTTCTCAAAGTTCATGTGTGATATGCTGGGCCATTTTCGGCAGTTCCAGGTAAGTTTTGTACTAAAACGATAGCTACGGCTCCGATATTGTCAAAACCAAAGAGTTCTCTGCTCTGGTAAAATAATTAAAGTGAGAAAAACAATATTCTGAAATTTCAATTTTGTCAAAGTTTAGGTATGCTATGCTGGGGCATTTTCGGCAGTTCCAGGATAGTTTTTGGTCTTAAACGATAGCTACGGCTGCGATATTGTCAAAACCAAAGAGTTCTCTGCTCTGGTAAAATGATAGTAAAAAAAAAAATATTCTAAAATTTCAATTTTCTCAAAGTTCAGGTGTGATATACTGGGGCATTTTCGGCAGTTCCAGGTCAGTTTTTGTACTTAATCGATAGCTACGGCTCCGATATTGTCAAAACCAAAGAGTTCTCTGCTCTGGTAAAATTATTAAAGTGACAAAAAAATATTCTGAAAAATCAATTTTCTCAAAGTTCAGGTGTGATATGCTGGGACATTTTCGGTAGTTCCAGGTAAGTTTTTGTACTTAAACGATAGCTACGGCTCCGATATTGTCAAAATCAAAGAGTTCTCTGCTCTGGTAAAATTATTAAAGTGACAAAAAAAATTATTCGGAAATTTAAATTTTCTCAAAGTTCAGGTGTGATATGCTGGGGCATTTACGGCAGTTCCAGGTATGTTTTTGTACTTAAACGATAGCTACGGCTCCGATATTGTCAAAACCAAAGAGTTCTCTGCTCTGGTAAAATTATTAAAGTGAGAAAAAAAATATTCCGAAATTTCAATTTTGTCAAAGTTTAGGTATGCTATGCTGGGACAATTTCGGCAGTTCCAGGATATTTTTTGATCTTAAACGATAGCTGCGGCTGCGATATTGTCAAAACCAAAGAGTTCTCTGCTCTGGTAAAATGATCAAAGTGAAAAAAAAAATCTGAAATTTCAATTTTCTCAAAGTTCAGGTGTGATATGCTGGGGCATTTACAGCAGTTCCAGGTATGTTTTTGTACTTAAACGATAGCTACGGCTCCGATATTGTCAAAACCAAAGAGTTCTCTGCTCTGGTAAAATTATTAAAGTGACAAAAAAAAATTCTGAAATTATATGTGATCTGCTCACATTGATATGCTAACTTCACGCACCCGTCGTTATAAACATTTATTTTTAAAATTTCATAGATGCCTCAGAGAATAATAAATACAGCAGCTATTGTGCGAGTAGAACCTATTAACATTCTAACACATCAAAATCGTCATGTTGTGCATTTTTATGTTATCTAAGAGTGACACGCACATGCTGTAGGTCTGTAATAAAAAGTTCGATCACGCTAATATTATGTTTATTCAAGTCACTATGTTTCGATCAACACTACAGTTTATTATTTTTACCCAAGGGTTTTTATTATGTTTAAGTTTTATGGGCAAAATACTGGTAAGTAAAGAAAACAATCCAAAGCAGTGCGGTAAAACGAGAATAAGTCTAATAATCAAAAGATAATAATTATGTATTATTTAAATATTGATCAAACGGGTTACTTACGTAATTTTAGTCGATAATTTCTCGACATGTTTCGATCCATTTAGAGGATCCTCATCATGACGTTTGATGAATATTTCAATATGTTTGAGTCTCACGTTACTTAGAATTCTAAAATTGTGTATTATATTAATGTGTATGAAATACCTACATATTACTTCGACGGTGGAAAGGAGAAACCCTTTAAGCGACATTTTGGTCAAAAATGAGTTTTATATATCGACGGAACCGGCTTTTTTTTCTGCGTCGTTTAAGCCAAGTAATACTGAGATCTGACGACTTCAATGTCGCTTAAGGTATAATGAAATAATGGTCAAATTTAAAGACAGGGATGTTAAGCGACGCAATTATTGGCTAAAATTTAGACAGTGTCACTTAAGCATACACATTTATATACAAAGTCGCTTAAGTTTTTTTTTCAGGTGCTACTGTTGTCGGTTAATTGCATGTCATACAAATTACCTTGCCCTGTAAGCGACACTTTTCTGACTAAAATAATTTTATTTATAAACCGTAGGGTCGCTTAAAGGCTCGTTTCGAAGAATTCTTAGGTCAATATCAATTAAGCGACATTTATTTCAGAAGGTTCCAAGTTTATTGAAATAACGTTATTACTATTTCATAGATATGACAATTTGACAAAATACGTTCAAAGAACACAAGTCTCTAAAGCGGCCACAGAAAGTGATACGATTTTTTTTCCTAAAAATGAAACTTTAAAACGCTCTCCTGGACAATTACCAAAATGTCGCTTAACAGGTTTCTCCTTTCCACCGTCGACTTGATATATCGTAATAATCATTAAATAAATGTATTGTATTTTTGGGCACATTGCAGCTTTTTGATTCTTCAACATTTATGATATTTACACTTACAGAATATATAGATACACCTATTTTACAATAAAACTCTTTGTTCTGATGTAGGGTCCTGGAATCTTCATATTTCAATCATTTAAGCACTGTGACCCACCAGTAACAGATGTGAACTTGTGGTTAACACAGAGGAAATTTAACAGGACCATTGATGTTATAGATATGACATTGTCCACACCGTGGCCACTAAGTGATGACATTATAGTAAGTTATTTTAAATCTTGTACACCGCTGAATCTCTATTTCTTTTTTTATAAACTCCAACCCAATTCATTTAATATTTAAATTGTATCGGGTTCCCGGTCAGTATCCCAAACACTGGCGATGCCCCTGAATTTTTAACCGGCTTCAAAAAAAGGTGAAGGTTCTCAATTCGACTGTTTTTTTTTCGTCAACGAGGTATATATATCTTTGCAAAGTGAATGTAGTCTGCTAGAGAACGCTTCATAACATTAAGAATTTAAGAACGCTTTTAGTACAATTATGTTTTAATTTGTAGAATAAAGATTATTAAATACATACCGCGTGTAAATCTAATACAGGCGATAAATTAAACCAGGTATGGAATTCATCAGTGTAATCATGGATTACGAGGTTTTATACTAAATTATGACCCCGCATATTTTTTTTAAGATTTTCGGAGCAGCAATGTAGGTACGAACATTTACCCTTAATTTGGCAATGTATGTCACAATGAACATGGACTTCGACCCACTTTTTGTATTTTTTTTAAGACAGAATTTTCTGCTCTACGAGTATACAATGGTGAGGAGACTGGAACGCACGATTTTATTGAAATTTGCCAAATGAAGGGTCAGTATTGATAATATATATGGCAGTTATGTCATCTGCTTTTGAAATTAGCTGTCAACGAGCGTTTAACTTGGGTGTGTTGCTCTACATTGCGTGCCTAATGATTGTATGGATAATTTTGTTGCTCTAATTTTAAGCAAAAGTTATATAAATGTACTTATTATGTCCTAAACTAACATCCAT
Organism: Thaumatotibia leucotreta; assembly: GCA_025490895.1. Taxonomy (NCBI): domain Eukaryota; kingdom Metazoa; phylum Arthropoda; class Insecta; order Lepidoptera; family Tortricidae; genus Thaumatotibia; species Thaumatotibia leucotreta. The sequence goes on from JALPQI010004680.1 coordinate 80,586, forward strand.
TAAGAGTTTCGCCCGTATTAGACTTACACCCTGTATAAGTAAATTATCTTTAAAATATTTTCTTCCGCTACCTAAATTATCTTTATTTGTTATTCCTTGACTATGCAGAAACCTTGTGACAGTTGTGATTTTACCGTTTACCATAAATTGTAGATGGAGGTAAAAACTGCCACTAAGAAAGACGGCGGGTACAAGCCTGGGACATTCTATCTGAAAGGCCCGTTTTGCCAAACTCTGAAGACACTGGTTGGAGACGTCTTCAAAGCTATTATTGATGCCGCTGGGGTGGATGATTGCCCGATGCCAGTAAGTCTTTGAGGCTATAGGTCCACAGGAAAGTAGATGATGAATTGTTCCTCATTCTTCGTATTCCAGATTCGTCGGATTATTTGAAACGTTATGAATACTTCGAAACGGGGTATTTACCATGTATCACATGGTCTTCGCACACTATAACAACTCCACCCCAACGCGGCAGCAAATCGACTCACACTCACGATGAGTAGTCAACTCGTTGATCCACCCAATGGTCACTATTGGACAATGCGGTGTCAACGAGTGGGCAATGAAAATATCGTTGCGTGGACAACGTGTGGTCGTTGCGTGACAAACTTGTCGGGGTTGACCTTTAGTGTAATGCGTAGACCACTCGTCGTACACTATTTTAATATATTTTTTTGAAATTAAACCTTGAACATAAAACACCTTGAATACAAATTAAATTTAAATGATTAGACTTGAGTCGAGTGAGTGTGGAGTTGATATAGTGTGCGAAGACCTGTATTTATGTTCTGGACCAAGAATCGATAGTAAATGTCCCACCGTTTTCAATATTTAGTTATACAGTGTGTGTCTTTTATAACGACATTGCTTCTAAGGGGTGAAAGTACAAGTCTTAATGAACTGAAATTAACATATTTAGTTAAAGTATTTAAAAATTTTTTTTCATACAAATTAATTCGGTACGCAATGTATCAGTAACAACTAAAAATTAAGCCTAACAATTGACATATGATTTCATTGAAATTTTGCTCTTAGTGACATCCTGACAATTACAATTAGGTACCTATTAACATCCTACGTGTCGGTGACACTTTTCGTTGACAAGTCCGTCAAAAATCATGACCCTTGTTCATAAGAAGGTTGCCAATCGCTATCGCTCAGTAGCGTATTGTAGTTTTCCGTCTTTGTCATTCTTTCTTTTAAGTGCGACAGAGACGATTAAGCGCTCGCTGTGTAATTTTGTGTTAAGAAGTCGGAATCAGATAATCGTTTTGTTTATGTACCGATTGAAAACTTCACATTGATTGAATTGAAGTGTCAAGATAACATCAAGTTTGTTGATCAACAGACTTTCCTAATAAATTTAATAAAAATGTTATAACTGGGTAATGTGATTTCTAAGAAGTGATAATGTATGTGCAGTGATATTTGATATCAATCTAGTTCAGTGAATAATACGATTCAAAATGTGGTGGCTAAGACAGTTGATGTAAATTTGTTGTGCCAGTGTAGTCAAAATCTCGCATGTTTTAAATTGTAGTGATTTCTAGTAATGGATAATTCATAATAAGTAAGTTAACGTCAGCAACAGTTCACAGTTACTTTAATGATTTGATCGAATTAAAATGGAAACGAAACTAGCTTTTCCTCTCAGTAACGTCAAATAAATGATTGCATTACATTGCTGCTCGAGATTTTTTTTTTAATTAATTACTCTTAAATAATAAAGGTAATCGTTATATTCTTTTAATAAAATGGTTAACAACACTTTAATCTATCGTTACTTAAAAGCAATGTCGCTATGAAAGACACACACTGTATAGTAGGTACCTAAGTTTCATTATAATTAACAGGAATACGACGAATCGGGATTCCGACGAAACCGGAATCCACCGAAACTGGAATACGACGAACCAGGAACAATTCAATTTTCAGACATGCAAACGTGTCATCATATCTTATGAAGTTATGATTGTTATGAATCTACAAGAGATACCATTAAAAATGTATTAAGTAGGTACCTTATATAAAAAATGCGCAATATTTTATCTTACCAACGATCTTGCCAACGAAGCTGGAGGTTCCGGGTTCGAATCCCGGCGAGGGCATTATTTGTGTATTTATTTACCACAAATATGTGTTCCTTGGTCAGGGCTGTCTATATATTTCAGTATCTATTATGTTTCTATCTATTATTATATCGTCGCCTAGTACCCACATCACAAGCCTTAATTGAGCTTACCTTGGGACAAAGTCGATTTGTGTAAGATGTCTCAAGAAAATTTATTATTATTTATTTATAAACAGGTAGTATTTGGTTGAATCGAATTTAGATTTTACGGGAGTAAAATAGGTTTGATATACTAATATACCATTTACAACTTTTCAGATACAAAACCTCTTTGCTCTATAAAAGCAACGAAAAAATATTTTAAATACCTGGTTACTTTTTTCTCTCGAGTGGAGAACAATTTTATACAGACTGTTATTTTTATTCACAAGTAACTAGCTGATGCTAAAGTCATTTGTTATGATATCCAATAAATACCGATTCAATATTTCTCATCATCATAAATGAAAGAGTCAGACTCTTGTCAGTGTAGCTGTTGAATTATGTATTATATTAATTATCTGTTGAATTATGTATCTTTGCTATTGTATCTTCTCAATCTAGTCCTATCCGTCTACCGACACTTTTATCTGTTTCATAAAATGTATCTTTAGTCTCCCTCTTCCTCGCTTTCCTTCAATCTTCGGAGTTGCCTAAGGTAGCCAAGCATTTCCCGTCTCCTGTTTTCTATTATATTCAGCAAGCTTCTTTTCTCCTTCTTTTTTGTGATCTGTGCCATCGTACTCAGCTTCTCCATCCTTCGCCAGCCCCACAGTCATTGGCCTTATCTCACACCCAATACAATGCCGTACATCAGATGAGCTTCTTTGTAATGTCTTCTGTTATATATTATACATTTTGGGTCATTAAATGTTTTTTGTCCGCCAGTTTCGCTATCATAGGGATGGCGTTGATTGAAGTTTAATCACAAAGCTTCTTTTGATATCTGGCGAATAAACCGGTTGTAATGTTATTTTTCTTGTATTGCTATACTAGATATACTTAACAATAACTATATTATTAAAATAATATAATGGGAGTTTAAATTATTTTTTACATTTTAGGGTGACTTGAAAGTCAACGATTTTATTGTGGATAGTGACAAATTAAATGATCAAATTTTGTATGGAGAGTATGAAGCTACTGTGAATTTTATAGTGGAAGATAAAATAAAAGGATGCTATCTTTTGTATCTGAATTTGGTACCAAAAGAAGAATAAATACACCAACTATTATATTTTTTTGTCAATGTATTTACCTATTTCTAAAAATGTAATAAAATTTCTCCAAAATACTTCGTACTTTTATCGGTTACCGCAATTCTTGTTGTTATCCATGAGTCCATGACATAAAACTGTAATGACGGTTATATTATTATCACGTATATTAATTGAAATCTCGACGTTTCGAACAGTTTACAGGGTCCGTCTATGGGTGACTGTCAGAGAAGAAAGGCATATAATTTAAATTGCGTATGAATATTACCGTTTAACCGATAATACGATAAAACAAACCACAGACAGCATTGTCTGTGAAACAAATATTTTGACTAAAAATTAGTATTTCTTCCACTAGCAGTCACCAGTAGATCACACACACTGTAAAAGTGTTCGAAACGTCGGAATGTAACTAAATTTATCGTTTTATTTCAAATCGTTTTTTTTATAAGATAAGAAAATTTATATTTCCTAGCAAGATTTGGATTTCACACATTTAGGACTAAATGAAGATATTAAAACGGTTTCCAGCTTGCTAGGTTTTAATTCCGTAAAACGTTTATTTTGGATCAAATTTTCTTGCCCTATAATAAATTAACAATATTTTAACTTATTTAGTTATTAATAATCTAATAACAATCCTCCCTAATAATATTAAAAAAACTAATGTTTTTTTAAGGGTGCTTAGACAAGTTGAAAATCGCTAACGCTCAATCGTCAATCGTAAACAAAAGGCAGCTAACTGTGTTTGACGCACTAATATAAAAGAGTGACAGAGAGGGAAAACTACGATACGCTACTAAGCGTTAGCGATTGGCAACTTGGCGAAACATCCTGGCACATACCTACAGGTAAACAATTGGAGCGTTTTTGCAAAGAAACACAAAGTTTTTTTCAAAGCGGGTTTCTAGAATAATGTTGGATTGAAAGTGAAACTCCTGAAACGACCATACACCTCTTGTTCTGGCCAGGCTAGTAATATTTACCATTTACATAAAAAAAAAAATATTAGGTAGGTACTGTAATTTTGGACGTTGCCCATACGATTAGCACATAATAACTAAACAGTGTCATTTATGTATTTGATTAATGTGCTTAGAATGAGCACTTGCATAATTTTACAGCTCACGACGATGGCATATTACTTCCCAAGACGAAGATAATGCAAAATGGAATGATTGGCATTTGAAGACCCGTAAAACGTTATGGCTATGGGTGTACAGAACCGTTAAGCATTACCCATTACTTAGATTACATACTGTCATCCTATTTTCAAGCCATTATTGATTTACTTCTATTCTATTGTACACATAGGTTATGGCGAAATTGGCGACGGAAAATAATAAAAATATACTGATAGTGACATTACGACACAAACAACAGAACTAAAGGTTATCCAAAAATGCCTCGAAAAGAAAACTCGCATAGATCTTCACAATTTTTGGGTTACTGTCCAGCTGATCATAATTAAAAATAAATTAATCGAATCTTGTTTGGAGTTTTTAGTTTTCAATATTATGTTATATTGTAAATAAGTAGGTACGTTACCTACCGAATTCGCCATCTCTAGGAATGCAAACAACTTATTGTCTCGTCTGTGTTGCCGTAAACGTAAACATTCCGAAGATGGAGAACTAGGTTGTGATACTAAGCAAATCTCCATAGAACGCAGCCACGTAATAAAACGACACTAAACTGAGGAATGGTTAACGGGAAACAAAGCATGTGTCTAAAGAGCAACTGTGTTTTACGTGAGCATAGCCTTTTCGAGTTCCATTATAGTTTTCGCGTGTCGTGAAGTTGATAGCCATGTGCTACTAATAGTAAAGCCATAAGTTCTATAGTTTGAAGTAAAGCTCACTGAGGTTTCGAATGATGTGTATAAGTCAATTCGAAATATTCGGATATCAAATCGTGGTCAAATTGGTAAAATCGCAGCCGCCATTTTGAATTTCCTAAACTTTCATGGGCAGTTGTTTTATATTTTTTATAGTTTCAAAATGATCACTGACTGTTCGTCTCTTGTAGAGTATAATGCTATGACAATTTCGACATGAACTCATTCATATTATAGGTAAAGGTAATAAGTAGCGCAGCATTCATAGGTTTAATTACTTATCTGTCTTCTTGTGTCCTATCTTTGTGAACGTGACTACAAGTAATAGTTTTAGTACTTAGTATTTTATGAAACGGTTCTTATAAGTAGATTAATACGTGATTTAGACCAAGTGCTTGAAAGTGTAGGCATAATTTGTTGGGGTAATGTATGCGACGAGGTGGCCGAGAGGTTAAGGCGTTGGACTGCTAATCCAATGTGCTCTGCACGCGTGGGTTCGAATCCCATCCTCGTCGATTTTTTTCTTAGTGTTTAACAAGTTGAAATACTAATTAATACATGCAGATCATAATGCGAACGTGGTAAATTGGATTGAACACTTTTTTTTAAATTTGTTTTTGTTATTTTCTTTAGTAGGTTTTTCTCCAATTATGCCTGTTTTAATTCAATTTCTCGTGTGCCGAAATAGTTTACGATACAAAATGCAAAAGAAATGAAATTCAAAACGAGTGACGATAAATTCAAACACGACCGAAGGGAGTGTTTTAAGTCGACACGACTTACGAATTTCCTTTTCGCACGAGTAACGTACGATATTTTTCAGTACCTACAGATGGCCCTCCAAAGTGCATAAAAAAGCACAATCTGTTCTGAAAATATTTTTTTAGCACTTGTATCGTAATTTATTATTTTCTTATAGTTTTCTCGTACGCGGCTCCATCATTTATTGGAACATCATTGTTACAGTAAATAGTGGCTGAATTAGTACCTACTGATCCTTCTTTTACAATGAGACTAGATTATTTATAATTTTTTCCGACAGTATACAAAAGCTCAAGCAAACACAGCTTTAACTATCAAACATCCCATCCGGCATCGAATAACAAGCTATACACATAAGGGGGCGTCCACACAGGCGTGTCGCGCGTAAATCTTTTGAATGGATAATGAAAGTGCGCGTACGCGGAACAAAGGGTTAGGTAACGCAGGGTTTGTTTGGGAAACGTGTCATGGGATTTTAATTGCAGTACAGAGACAAATAACATAAAACATTACGTGTAATACATGAATAGATGCGGAATTCTTATTCCCATTGTAGGGATGGTAAGTGTAACAACCTACATGGGTTTAAAGCTTCATTACTGAAAATGTGAAAACTATGAAGCTCCAATAAAGCTCTGTAATAGGGAAATCTAAAGTTTAGGGAAAAGTATAAAATAAACAAGGTATAGAGAGGAAAAAGAAAATATTTATTAAATTAAAATTTCTTATTAGTTTTACAATTAAATCTAAGGACTCTACAAGCTCTGTATCTCATTTGGTCTGGTTAGGACTTCATGAGATACACCGTCATGATTGCTAGGGCCAAATACCTAAGTCAGGAAAACATGACGGTACAAAAACCTGACGCCAAAGGTTAACCTGCACACACACACAAAAATAGAAATTAATATAATAAAATATTGATAATAGCATGATCATCTAGTGGTAAATTGGACAACATTATGATAAGTAATAACCCAAATCCTCTGCGGTATGAGAAATGTTACAAAGTCTATGCCCGAAATATGTTCCAACAAACACAATAATATCAAAACCATTTGAATATTCTACACAAGGAGTTAAATGTGAAGTAATTAGAAAGCTTGATAACTAAAAACATTAGACATTAGGACATTAGGACAAATAAGTGAATATTATTAAACACTCTAAATTTGTCAAACCTAAATAATAATAATATCTGCAGTGAATATTAGCTCGATGAAAGTAACATTTTAAATGTCAAACATTGTCTCTACAAACATTAGATAACGCCTATAAAATGATCCAGATAAGTAAAAGAGATTACAAATTAGCCTCTGTATATGATACCCCATATATGTCAAGTGTAGATTTAGAATGAACAGCAGAAAATTAAGTTAAGATTATGAAGAGTAGTTTAAAAGATATAAATTGATAAAGTTGTAAAAATTGGATTTAAAGTTTATGAATTACCTTAATGATAAACGCTTAAAACTAACTTATCAACTATAAACCACGCTTAGTCTTACATTACTAATACAGTGTTATTCTTGATTATTGTAAGAATAAAATAGCTGCCTATGATCAGCTATAAACCGCTCGTACGAGTATAATATATTAACCAAACGCACACGTAATTATGTTGGCCAATGTCTGAACGAGAGTCTCAGCGTGGACCGATTCTATACAATCCAGATTGGGTATTTAGAGTTGCAAACCGATGCAAAACCCTCGAGTATAACGATGGACTTGTATAGAATATCCGAACGCTAGGAATAGATCCGAAGATACAAATTCAGAGACTTGAGAATAAGAATGTAACAATATGCCTCACAAGACGTTAATGTGTAATATATATGTAAGCCGTACGATTAGATAAGTCCCATAGCGTTATGAGACAACCACTTTTATGTAATAGTATTCTATAAGAATACTCAGAAATATTATATTTGATATAACATTATTATGTCTTCAGCAAGCCGAGGCAAAGCTGAAGTGAACGCAGAAATAACGATGAATCAGTACCTTAATACTAAATCACTTAAAACTAACTTATAACTAAATGACGCTTATGTTTTATACTGTGTTGATGAACATACGCATGACAAGAGTAATGTCTGAACGGGAGTCTCAGCGTGGACCGATTCTATACTATCCATATTGGGTATTTAGAGTTGCAAGCCGATGCAAAACCCTCAGGTAAGTCAACAGACTAGCATTGAGAATATCCAAACGCTAGGAATAGATCCGAAGATGCAAATTCCGAGACTAACTAAGAATGTGATAATATACTTCTTTTAAATTAATGTATAATTTTGTAATAATAATACTCTTTTCTAGAAGAGTCATAATTATAATAATCTGGAGTCGATGTGGGAATGACAATGATAATGGAATCAGTTAGTTGAGATAGCAAGAATACGTATATAATATATAGATTTGTGTATCTTTTGAACACTTAATCAAGCACCGAATTATTGTTCAATATGAACTATACTTGTTTGCATGGCTACAAAGGTACCCCTTGTATATATTACCTCTTTGACATTTAGAGAAGGCAATTCAGAACCCGTAGTATTACATATGAAAGAACCAAGTGTGACCATAGTACTGGGAATTGCACATCAATGCACAGTATTATTCAAGCTCCATGGTAGCAAGCCCAGCCCGAAAGCATGAGACAACTAAGTCAATAGTCTGTAAGATCGTTGAGCTTCGCACTTGCAGCCTCGCCCATATAGTATAAAAATTAGATTGTATGTAAATATATAATTGGGGTCTTTAACCACAAATGTTAGCAAACAAGGGTACAGATGTCTTATCGTATGCTATTTGGACGTCTTGCCAGAATAGTTCTAGCCAAGCGGTCCATTTCGCGAGTGTAAATAAATTACAAGCCCAAGCAATTCACCCTTTTCAAAGATCATGCGAGGGCATCGATCAAAGACGAAGTTCTACCATGAAACTCGTGGTCCCCTAACAAATAAGGTGACTTATGAGAACCTCGATCCCGGACGTAAGCAGAGTTTAACTAAATTTAATATTAATATTTCCATAATAGTCACTAGAACCACATCTCTCAACTAAACGAATCACATTATCAAAGATACGTAAGCCCAATTCCATTAATTACAACTTTATTGTTAAACGCGGTCAATTCCAATTCAAAATAATAATTTTACCATTTTAATCAATTCTGTGAATTTATACGTTCAGTTATATGATGTAAGTAGCTCAAATTATGCTTTAATTGACAGTAGGGTAATATATACTTAAATGTTTAGAATAAGTTTAAAATATTAAAATCTGGACCATTTTATAAGAGTCTCAAATCCATAACGCACACGTGATATACAGGTTATAATCATTATAATGAATCACGCATTCATAGTTTCTAATATACTATTGATGGATCAACTATTTCTGCTTAGTGACTTCAATTACTGCGTGATTCATTAGCAAAAAGCCGCGTCTAGATAAATCAAGTAAGTGGATGCACTGATCATAGCCCAATATTTATGACATTAAATATAAGATATTAAATAGCAGTGCGTTGTCAATCTAGAACTTGTAAACAGCAATATAATTATGTATTATATTAGATTCTCAATCACGATTGACAACTAAAATATCAACTGCAGTTATATGTCGTACGGTAGATGTTAAATCTGTAATACCCTTAATTCTAAATGAAACGTATATCCGCTCGAATGGACGATAATTATATATGGAATAACAGTGTAGACCCAACACGTAGCACGCGAGCAGTGACGCCGAGATGCAGACGCTGTATATGGCACCCTTATGAATGGAGTAGCAGGGCCGACCCAACACGAAGCACGCGTGTAGCGGTGTCGTGATGTCGTCTGTACATGGCGCCCTCTCTCTCGTACGCACGAAACACCGGAAAGTAGAAAAGATCATGTTTATAAGAGGTATTCATAAGAAGTTAATAATTTTGATTACGGATTATAATTGAACGGAATAATAGAAGAATACTAAAAGAGTAATTCAAATACTAAAACTAATCAAGCAATTATTGCCCATGAAATATTCTGTTTACTCGATAATTATTCCAATAAAGTATAAACTCTAAATAATTAACCAATAAATCATCAAATAGTGGTATTCAATTAAAATAGATCCTAGCCCGCTCTCCATAACATTAATATAATATATTTAAGTTTAGAATTATTTTTCAATATGGCACACACTTAATTTGGAGGGTAGATTTTCCTATCTATTAAATAAACCAGAAGCAACACACCAGTTCAACGGAGTCCTGTCAAGGCAAAATGGCTGACGCCTTTGAACATCACTTGCGACCGACGAAGTATTAGATGCTGATGTAACTGCAGGTACTAAGCAGTTCCCGTAGTGTCGACTCCGCATTTCCACATCCTTCATCCCTGGATGATATGGCCTCTCGCCGATGGACATGAACCGGAAATGAGAAATATTTATTTAGTTACCTACCAACATTTATACACTGTACAATATGATGAGAGCTATAATCTAATACGGAAAGCAGCCATCCTAACATCTTCGCTGCGGCAATTACCTTAGCTCACAACTAACCATACTTTGTAAGGGATCGAAAGACCCCAACCCCCAACCGCAGTGAACGTATTAAATACAATAGTGTGCTAAAATAATACCACAAGCTCACAGCGGAGTAGAATGGCACTGAATTCAAGGCCAAATTTAAGGGAAACACTATATCTAATAATCAAATAATTATTAATGAATCGAAGTATTTATAAAACACCATTATAAAAAAGTTTATTTAATTATTCACTTTGTAAGTATCATATTTTAACACTGATGCCATAGGCTTAACTCGTAACTAACCACACCTTGAAAGAGGTCGAAAGACCCCTACCGCATTGAACGTGTTAACACGTGGCGCTTCTATACAACCTACATGAACCAATGCTGCGCGCTCCACTGGTCTACTACTGTCGACCAAAGAATACAGCAACCTAATAATTAATACAGAAAATATTTAGATAAACATGTTACGTTATTAAAATGTCGCTCGATTATCTTCGTATTGCCGTTACGCTGAACATTATAAAGCAAGTTAAGTAAATTAAATCAACCGGACACACGCACGACAACAAGCAATTATTTATCATTATATTCCTGTCATAGATTGCAATTTAAGATCCAATCTGCATGAAAACAATCCAGACACCGGCCCTGTATCCAGACACCCCCACACAAGCCGGACCCCAACTACAAGCTAAAACTAATTCATTAAATTAATATTAAATAACTTACGTTCGCCCTTGTGTCGGTTTGCCGTAACTTATAGTAGTCACTAATCAACCAGTATGATTCATTACCACTTAGTAATTCTAAAGATTGTCGAAAGTATGTCGGAATAATAACTATTTAATATTTAGACTATGAATAAACACGATTAGCACAATTGAACACGCATAATAGAAACTATATAATTGGGCACGCCCATCTGCAAAGAACAACCATTTAAGGCGAGGTAAGCGTAGAATTCCCGTTTGTTTTTTTCAGTTTTCTGAATAATACTACTTCCTTATGATATAAAACTTACATATGTTACATTTAAGAACTTGATCTATCACGCATTGATTAGTATTAGGTACTTAAATAAACTTAGCCCTATAGAAAACGACCCCAAACATAGGTCTAATCTCTGCATGAAAACTCATTTTGCCACGGAACAACATAATTTTACCAAGAAAAAAATATATCAGAAGAAACGTCAAAGTCTGTGTCAAAGGTATTCGAGATGATATAATTAATATTGTAAGAATTATATTTCATCATACAAAATATGTGAAATTGTGCTCCCGGATCGTACTTGCGGTCATCTTTCAGTCCCAATTGGGACCTGTCGGAGGGAGGACGTACGTCAATTTTGCGCACCGCTGTCGTCAACCAAACTATCTTTAAGATTGGTGTGATAACACATAAAAAAAAGTTATCGTCACTGGGGCTTCGGAGACTGAATAAACATAAGTGGTGAGTGACTAAGTTAATAGAATTATGTTATTCAATATATTAAACCAAAACAATAACAAACATATTACACAGTATAGATAAAAACAGTAGGAGGATCATGACACATTTTGACATGACGAAAATAGTGAAATAAATAAGAATGGTACCTACTCGTATCTATTAAAAATAGGATTTTATGTTCATAATAGTTCGTTATCATCCAATAATTTTTTTAAAACACAATTTATTTTGGAATTCGAATTATTTTATGAAATGTTTTGCAAGCAGTCACACTATATTGATTTATACTTTCACGATTATCACTCATATTTTAAATACAAACGGGTCCTATATCCTGACGTTTCGGGCATGATGTTACACCCGTGGTCGCAGGCAGACATGAGTATCAATTAAATACTACTAATAATATACTATCAATTAAAAAAGATTATAGAAAATAATGCGAATTGATACAAAACATACCGAGAACAGTAAATTTCGATTCAAGTGCGAAAAAAAAAGTTTTAAAGGAGTGGAGATAAATTAAAGCACGACCGAAGGGAGTGCTTTAAATCGACACGAGTTACGAATTTCGTTTCCGCACGTGTATCGTACGTTTTTCAGTACATATGGCCCTCCGAAGATTTCGACCTAACGTAAAATGAACCACTTCTGGCACTAGCGAAAAAGCACCATCTGTACTGAAAAATAAGCTTTTCATAAAAAAATTGAATGGAAAAATATACGAATGATTAAAGTTGCTACAGCTATGCTATTCTCTTATTGACACATTCGACGCTGCGTTCATCAACGAGCTCGATGTCCAGACAGCCTTGTCTAAAATCCTAGCTGTTTGATTTGACATTAGGAATCGAGGCTGTGAGCGAGCTTGTGGGCGAGTTCGTCGCTGTTTTTCGTTAGAGAATACGAAGTTTATACATTAAACGTCAAACTTTCGACGTAATGTAGTTCCAGCTCACGCCGCATTCGTCGCCGAGCACTAGTGTCGTTTAAAGTACATTAGTCAATACCATTTTTAGGCTCGACGCTGCCGCAGCACTGACACAGCGCTGATAGCAAGGCGGTTTCCTTAGTGAATAACACTGCAGATCTGAGGCGCCAATACAGACAAGTCCGTAGAAAAATCTACCGAAGTACCCGTCATGACCGTCGAGTATGGGCTGAAGAGGTTGCAGACTGCGCCCAGCGCGCCGCCAACTCCGGTAATCTCAGGGAGATGTACAAGGCGACGAAGACCTTGGCCGGTAATAGGAACCAGAGGAAGAAGAAGCCTTTGAAGGACAAAACAGGTCAGTTTATTGTGACATCGGAGGGACAGCTTCAACGCTGGCGGGAGCACTTTCCAAGTCCCGAACGACCCCGTTACGCTTGCAAGTGCTGCCAGCTTGCTTGCACAAAACCTGGACATAGATGTGTCTCCCCCTACAGCTGACGAGGTAGTAAAGGCCATCCGATCGCTGAAGAATGGAAAAGCCCCAGGAGTAAACCTTATCACAGCGGAAATGCTGAAAGCCGACATCCCTTCCGCTGCAAACGCGCTGACGCCTCTCCTGAAGAACATCTGGTCAGCCGAAGAGTTGCCTGGTGACTGGAGCAATGGCCTTCTGATCACTGTACCCAAGAAGGGCGACCTTAGTCAATGTGGCAATTGGAGAGGTATCACTTTGCTCTCGATTCCTTCTAAGGTGCTCTGCAGGATAATCCTGGACAGACTTTTGCGGGCCGTAGAACTTCTTCTCCGCAAAGAACAGGCTGGTTTCCGGCCCCATCGATCGTGTACGGACAAGATTAACACCTTGCGCATAATCCTCAAACAGGCATCAGAATGGCAGAGGGAAATGTACCTGACCTTTGTGGATTTCGAAAAAGCCTTCGACACTTTGAGATGGAACTGTATCTGGGATCGGCTACGTGAAATTGGAGTCCCCGAAAAGATTACAAACATGATTAAGGCCATCTACAGGAACCACTCCTGTAGAGTAACTCACGACGGTCTCATCTCGGAGGACATACCTGTTCATGCGGGTGTACGCCAGGGGAGTCTTCTTTCCCCTCTCCTCTTCCTTGTCGTTCTCGATGGCATCATGGTCAAGACCAACAGTAAGCGCCGCGGCATAGAGTGGGGGCTGTCCAACGTGCTGGAAGACTTAGACTATGCCGATGACCTATGCCTATTGAGCCACACACGTGCCGACATGCAAGCCAAAATGTACGACCTACGGCGAGAGGCCTTGGAGACGGGACTTAAAATCAATACCAGGAAGACCCAAGACATGAGGTGCGGAGCAACCAGCTCGGTACCGTTGCTCATTGGCACAGATGGCGTGGAGACAGTCCACAAATTTACGTACCTCGGTAGTGTAGTGTCGGAAACTGGAGGGACCGAAGAGGACATCGCTTCAAGGATCGCCAAAGGAAGAGCAACCTTCGCACAGCTCCGTCTTGTATGACAATCGCGGAAACTGACTCGGAGAGTTAAGCTCAAGATATTCCGGTCCAACGTGAAATCCGTGTTGCTGTACGGATGTGAGACGTGGAAGGTCACTAAAGACATCTCGCACCGGCTACAGGTCCTTATCAACCGCTGTCTTCGCCGCATTCTCGGCGTGTTCTGGCCCGAGAAAATCTCCAACACAGATCTATGGAACGCTGTGGTGAGACTCCGATCGACCAGCAGATCAAACGCCGCAAATGGAACTGGATTGGCCATACGCTCCGAAGGGACCCCGACCATATAACGAGGCAAGCCCTAGACTGGAATTCCCAAGGAAAGCGAAAACGTGGCCACCCCAAGCAGACCTGGCGGCGGACGATCACTACAGAAGCGAAGGCGATAGGGATGACCTGGAGCGAAGTAAAGCGCGAAGCTCAAGACCGTTCGGGATGGCGACGCACTGTGGACGTCCTCTGCCCCATCTAGGTGACATAGGACATTAAGTCAAGTAAGTCAAAGTTGCTACAGGAATGGCGCCCATTATGTTACATTTGCATAAAGGGTAAATTAATAAAAAAAATTAAAAATTGAAAATTTTATTTGATAAATGTGATCTATTATCTACGAGCCCCAATGCAAATGAGCTCGTCTAGTAAGAAAAAAATGTACTAACCTAACTTCAATCTAAAAATGCAGTATGACTCGGGTGTATAGAGTAACTGAAAGTTATGTAAAAACAAAATAAGTTGTAAATGGTATTTTATTTAGTAACTGAAAAGAAACAATAACCGTCCTTAGTAATAAATAAAAACATGGAAAAAAAATTAATTCACGCAAAAAAGTTCGTCTTTAGTGTTTCCAACGCAGAATAAAACGTCTACCACTTTGTGGCGTCACCTTTTGCATCTTGGACTGCCTTAATCCTGAGCGGCATTGTATTTACCAGCTCTCTGCACTCTTCAGCGGATATTCCGTTCCAAACACATGTCAGTTTCTCCCTTAAGATCAGCTTTTGATCGAGAAGGGTCTTTTCGCAACTTTTTCTTCATTTTCCACCATAATGTTTCTATTGGAGATAAGTCCCGGGCTGCTGGACGGCCACGACATGGTAGGAATTTTCTTAGCCTTCAGCCACGCCATCGTTGCCTTAGCGGTATGGCATGCGGCACCGTCTTGTTGAAAAGTATACGCATTTTTATACTTTAACTTTCGTATAGACGGCAGCAAACTCTCTTGCAAGATGCTTTTGTTTTTTCAGCATTGACAGTTCCATCTATAAACACCCTGTGCGGACATGCAGCCCCAAATCATCAAAGAGCCTGGAAACTTCACCTTCCGCTTAAGGCAGTCTTTTTGAAATGCTTCTCCTTTTTCTCGAATGACTTTACTTCATTCATCGCCAACTGTGACTTCAAATTTAGACTCGTCACTCCATATTATTTTTCGCCACTGATCTACAGTCCAATTCCTGTATATTTGAGCGAATTTCAACCTGTTAGTTTTCTGCCTTTGTGTAAGTGACGGTTTCTCCTTTGCAGTGTAAAAACCGTAGCCCATCCTCTTCATCACTCTCTTGCAGGTGTCGATCGTGGCATGTCTTCGGTGATGCTCGATGATAGTTTGAATTGTAGATCTTGGCATAAAAAGGTCCTTCGCTATTTGGTACCTACGTAGATTTGCCTTTGTTGTTACTGAAAATAATAATTTTCCGCACTTCGTCAGTCACTAGCTTACCTCGTGCCATTGCGATAGAGAAACAATTTGGATTAATGAAAATTTATTCTGGATTTGCCTTTTTATATAGCTGTCTGTCATTTTAGATGACATAGAATATTCCATCTTCAATTTAAAATATTATTTTATTTTACAAAACTGAGAAAAACAGGTGTTATTTGAAACAGACGACCTATTAAGCCATAAAT